>CM031234.1:704683586-704978586 GCA_018340775.1 Taxus wallichiana var. yunnanensis | reverse complement strand
AGATGATCTTATTCTTTCTTTAGATAATAGAATTGAATAATGGGTTTTAGATTTAGGAGCTTTTTTCCATGCAACTCCTAATAAGGGTTATTTCAAAAATCATGTCCAAGGAAATTTTGGGCATGTTTATTTTGGTGATGATGAACCTTGCAATATTATCTGTAAAGGGGAAGTTCATCTAAAATTACATAATGGAAATACATGGGTATTGAAAGATGTGAGACATGTGCCAAGCCTCGGGATGAATCTTATTTCAGCAGGAAAACAAGTGAAACTAGTTGCATGGTTACATTTACAGGAGACTCTTGAAATTCACCAAGGGTGCTTTTGTTTTGGTAAGAGGTAAAAAGATAGGAACATTATATTTATTTGCCCGTGTTACTGATTCCTTTTCTACATTATCTAGTTTAGATTCATATGTATGTATATGGCATAATCGGTTGGGCCATATGAGTCAAAAATGAATGAAGATCTTAAAGGCTAAGGGTAAGTTATCGATTTGAAAGATTTAGATCTTGATTTTTGTGAGCATTGTGTTTTGGAAAGCAAAATGGAGTGATATTTCTCAAAGTTGGGTCAACTAAGAATGAGTAGAAATTGGAGCTTGTACACTCAAATGTGTGGGGACCAACTCGTAACTTCTCATGGAAGATCCTGTATTATGTTACTTTCATTGATGATGCTACAAGAAAGGTATGAGTTTATTGTATTAAAGATAAATATGATGTTTTTGAAACTTTTACAAGATGGAAAGCCCTTTTTGAGAATGAAACAAACTCAAAGTTAAAGTGCCTTAGATATGACAATGGTGGTGAGCACTCAGAAGCAAGACTTTCAATGATTATTGTTTAGTGAATGAGATACATAGAGAAATAACGGTTCCAAGAACACCACAAGAGAATGGTGTTGCAGAAAGAATGAACAAGAAAATCATGGAACGTGCTAGAAGTATGAGGATACATTTTGGATTGCCCTTGCAGTTTTGGGCATAAGCAGTTGATACAATAGTTTATTTGATTAACCATGGGCCTTCAAGTTCACTAGATGGAGGAATACTAGAGGAAGCTTGGACCGAAAAGAGGTAGATCTATATTTTCTTAAATTTTTTGGTTTAGAAGCTTTTGTGCATATTGATAAGGAAAATAGAAAAAAGTTGGATGCAAAATCCAAGAGATGTACTTTCATTGGTTATGGATTTGGTGATTTCAGATTCTATTTTTGGGATTTAGAGAATTCTAAAATTATTAGGAGTCGTGACATTGAATGGAATGAAAAGAGAATGTATAGGGATAAAATTTTGGTACCCAAGGATGAACCAATTGAGAAGTTTGTGAATGAAAATGAATTCTCAGATTTAAAAGTAATATCGATAGGGTTACACAATAACCGGTGTCGATTGACCCCTAACCGACATCAGTCAACAAAATTGGTATCGGTTATAGAAGAACCAATCTAGCACCGGTTAGTAGAACCGACGTGGGGTATAGGTGACCGACGGTCATTCATTAAAAATTTAGATACAAATGTCCAGGAGGTCCAGAATGAGCCTCTAAAACCCCAAACTCTTGTGAGAAGGTCACAAAGAGTAAGTAAACCTCCGTAAAGGTTTAGAACTTCTCTATTTTATTTATTATTGATTAATAATGGTGAACCAAAGAGTTTTGAAGAAGTAATGCATGATGAGACCCATGTGCAGTGGGAGCATGACATGGATGAGGAGATGGAATCCTTAGAACAAAACCATACTTGGGATCTGGTTAAGTTGTCAGCAGTAAGAGGACATTACAAAACAATTGGGTTTACAGATCAAGGAAGAAGAGGGTGGACATGAAAGGTAAAAGGAAAGGCTTGTAGTAAAGGGATTTACACACGAAAAGTGATATTGATTTTGGTGAAATGTTTTCTCCTATTTTAAAATGACTTCTATTCGTACTGTATTGAGTTTAGTTGCAGTAGAGGATTTGTATTTAGAACAACTAGATGTGAAGATGAATTTCTTTCATGGTGATTTGGATGAAGAGATTTATATGCAACAACCGCTTAGGTATGAAGTCAAGGGTAAGGAGAAATTAGTGTGCAAGTTGAAAAAGAGTCTATATGGGCTCAAACAAGCTCTAAGGCAATGGTACATGAGGTTTGATAGTTTCATGCATGAGCATGGTTATTTGAGATGTGAATCTGACCATTGTGTTTATTTCAAGAAGCTTGAAAATGGGAGCTATATTATTTTGTTACTATATGTGGATGATATGTTTATTGTAGGATCTAGTATGTAGGACATTAGTGAGCTTAAGGAAAGCTAGCTCACACATTTTCTATGAAAGATTTAGGAGCTGCAAAAAGAATCCTTGGCATGAAAATATACAGAGACATGAAGAACAAGAAATTGTATTTATCTCAGGAAGCTTATATCAATAAGGTGTTGGAAATGTTTAATATGCAAGATTCAAAACCTGTTAGTACACCTATGGCAGGAAACTTCAAATTGAGAAAATATTAGTGTCCTTCATCACATGAGGAGGTCAAATACATGACACGAGTACCATATGCTTTAGCAATTGAGAGTCTCATGTATGCTATGTTTTGTACTGATAAGACATTACAAGTAGTGGGAGTTGTGAATAGGTTTATGGCCAATCCATGTAAAGAACATTGAAATTAGTCCAATGGATACTCAGGTATTCTAAAGGGACATCTAGCATGTAATTATACTATGGAGGTTTGGATATTTCATTATGTGGCTATATTGATTTGGATATGGCTAGAGATATGGATGGTAGGAGAAACACTAATGGATATATTTTCATAGTAGGTGGGATGACAATTAGCTAGATTTCAAGATTGTAGAAGGTTATGGCTTTGTCTACTACTGAGGTAGAATATGTTGTAGCTATAGAGGCCAAAGAGAGATGATATGGATGAGTAGGTTCATGGAAGAGTTAGTAAAGAAGAAAAATGATTGAAAATTATTCGGTGAAACTCGAGTGTAATTCATTTGGAAAAGAACTCAACATTTCATTCAAGAAAAAAACACATTCAGTTGAGGTATCGCTTCATATGACATGTATTATAGGATGGGCAGCTTTGAATCTAGAGAATATTCATACGAGTGAAAACCCCGCGGGTATGCTAGCAAAGATTTTAACAACGAAGAAGTTGGATACACTTCACTTCTCTCGGTCTTCGAGTTTGAGACTTGAAGAGGAAGAAACAAAGCTAAGGAAGGATCTAAGAGTGATGTTGTATAGGTATGGTGTAGTAATTAATCTCTAAGTGTGAGATTGTTGAATTGTGGAGCTCAATTACTTCGGATTAGCATGCAACATGAAACTTGCTGGAAAACATAGTAACCGACATTGGTTATGGAGGGACCGGCATCGGTCACCTATGACTAGCATCGATTAGGCAAGGAGGAACCAACATCGCTAGGGCTAATTGACGTTGGTTACCTTTGTGTGGGTGTTTCATTTATCTCATGGGAATTAGATCTATTTCTAGTATTAAAGCAAATCTATTGATTGTAATTACATGGTTAAGTGCCCTAAGTTTGTATACGTCTATATAAGCATGAAAGCTAGGGTTTAGAAGTAATAATTAAGAACTTGAAAAATTTGATGATTATTGTGAGAATAATTGTGAGTGAGAGAGTTCTTGGAGAAGAAGCAAAAATTTGAGAGAAATAAAGTACTGTACATCTAAGAGGTGTGGAAGATTGTAAATCTTCATTATATATCTTGTGAAAACTTTGGATAATAGATTGGCTTGTTTCTTGGTGGACGTAGCCCACACTGGGTGAACCACGTTAAATATGGTGTTGATTTATATCTCTTTTTTTGTATATTTCTTCTGGTAGAATATCCACTTTTATTTGCATGTATGCTTAGATCTAATATATTATCTACACAACCGATGTGCTAACCCCAACATGTAATTCTTAAGACATCCACTCCGAGAGATTAATTCCTCAATGACATGTACAAAACAAATTGTTAGTAAGCGAAAGTAATGTATATACCTATGCCCCAACCAAATATCATCACATGTATCAATAGTGTAATGTGGGGTGGTCTTTGGGAAATTTATCTAGTAAATGAAATAATAATGAGAAACTAAACACAATGAAATATATGCACCTTGACCTACCTTTATGTGAAAGTGGATACATGTTAAATTACTTGTCTCAATTATGATGGGTGGAAAACTTTGGCATGGTAATGATAAAGACACAAGACTAAAAATAACACTAATGTAAGCATATGCAAGTGAGTCTAGAAAGTAAATCTAATCAATGTAAAGAACTCCCAAGGGAAGAGTGTTAGGACGAGTCTAGATAGCTTATAAGAAGAGAATAAATTAGGTCCAAAAGCCTAAGAAGATAACAATAAAGGTTATAGATCATGCACTCTATAAAAGGAGACTAAATTAGGTCCGAGATACCAAGAGAGATATAAGGTATATAAACGGGTAATAAACTTGTTTAGTAGGCTCAAAAGAGTAAAAAATAAACATGGTGAAAATATTTGGTCAAGTCTGGATAACTTATAAAGAGAAGATAAATTAGGTTTAGGTGATAAATTTGGTTAGATTGCACAAACGTAAAAATAATAATTCCTCGTTCATATTTCATATGCAAATATACATATATAAGCTTTACATACTCCTTTAGTCAGGGAGTCAAGTGTAACTAGTAAACAATAATAAATCCCTACAAACTCTCCTTAGCATTTATCATAAGTGAGTTGTTGTAACAACACTAACAACTCACTTACATGATAATAATTAACTCACACAATATAATGGAGCACTAACACATAAAATAATACCAACATTCCCCCTCTTAGTGTGAATATAGGGTAAGGAGCAGATGAAAACAAAATTTTATGCCAACACATACTTTTAGGTCTACATACTGTTACTCTAGATATTTGTTGCACATGATCACCTAAATACAAGAACGAATCATGCTTTCACTTCTAGTGAGTGCTCTTTCACTGACTGATCACACTTCCACCATAAAAGTCTAGAAAATAAAGAATATTTATAGTCAACTTCCCTCCTATACAACAATTTACAATATCTCCGATTTACACATTCTCCTCTGGATGTCGGGTTACATCGAAAATGTGTCCGCAAGGCAATATTTTTGGGACTTTTTGATGACCCACGATAAATTTTGATGAGATAGTGACACAAAAATATTTCAAAATTTGACAAAAATAAAATGATTATATGTGGACAACAACATGAAATAGAAAAAATATGACTTTTACGAACAAATGACTTGTTAGTGCAAATCTACAACACCCCCTAAATGACCTTCATATATGCAGTACAGAATTTGGTCATTTAGTGTGATTGTACAACATTGAGTTTTCTCCAAGGTGTGGGACCTTGCAAGGTGAGAAAAATCTCCAAAGAAAGCTGGTTCTTACTCCTTTGTTTAGGTGTATGCATGCAATTTTTGTAGAGGTTTTGATTCAAAATTCCTACTCTAAAACTACCAAGGAGACAGGGTTGAGAGAAAACATGGAAATGGAAACAAAACTAAGAAAAAACATAATGGTGATACACCAAAGGAGTGCTAGACTTCTTACTTTGCAAATTTGACACAGATCATGGAGATTCAACACCAAAACATGCACAGATTACTAGAATGCAATGAAAGATCAGAAGACAATAATAAATGCATGAGAGGATTGAAAATCGATCACAGAACATACATTATCATTTCCAAGTTTTTGATATGATGCATTACAATGGAAAGGAGGCATAAAACCATATTGTAGTTCCAAAGGGAGGCCTGAAACTCCATGAATACAAGTGTCAAGGGGAAGAGGGGAGTCTGCAAGAACAAGCACGTTCAACCCTTTACAAAATGAGCCAAAACTAGATTTTAACAATGAAGCAGAATGAAGAAAGGTGAAAAATGTGGGAAAATTGATTCAATATCTCCAACCACCGATAAGATTCATTAAAACAACAAGGACACCCTCAAAAATCCATTTTTCGATGCATTCAGCCATGCTGGAGAAGAAATAGACGCCATACTTCATCAATTTTGGTGGTTGGGGGTCGGTTCTGCATTTTTTCCCATGCTAGAGACATTTCTTCAATTTTATCCCTCTAAATTTGCCCAAAACTCAAAATTGAAGCTTTCATGGCATAGAGGGTGTTGATAGCTTTCCAATGGTACCAAATTTGATGAATTTTGACTCTGGATCGAATTTTGACCTTTTGAAATTCGAGGTTAAATCAAAGCCAAATTAGGGCAAAAAATGGGTTCAAGGGGCAAAACTTAAACTTTTCCCTCTTTTTTAAAATTGGGAAATTTCCCAAAAACTCTCCACACCCCACTCCTCCGATGACATGTGTTGAATTCTGTTTGGCTGGGGGGTCGAAGCCAACCTTTAACCCTTTCGGGAAAAAGTGCAAACTTTTCCAAGGTCTCCCAAAGCCCCGTAGATGTGCTCTGATGACGTGTCATAAAAATGACATGTGTTGGCCTCTAATTAGTGCAGAGGTGTGCTCAAATTTTCTCTTCTCCTTCACGGGCTCGCAGGCTGATCTTTGACTTTGATTTTTAGCCAAAAAGGCTAAGTGTTACAATTTCCTCCCTGGCCCCGCGAGTCCGTTTCTTCCCTTTGTCGGGCCGGAGGCCAAATATTTCCTTTGCGCCCTTTTTCCGCAAAAAGGGCTAAGTGCCCAAATTTTCTCCCTATCTCCGCTGACCCACCAATTTCCTTGGCAAATTTTCCAACTCCGCTCTGCCGGCCCAAGACTCCCTGGCAAATTTTCCTCCTTGCCTCTACGGACCCGCCTAGGGAAAATTTCCCCTCCAAACTCCGCCGAGCCATAACTCAAAAAATACAAGGAGTTAGGAGGACTTCTTTACCTTTCTGGAAATGTGGAAAAATTCTCTATCTGATGAAATCATACCCAAAATTTTTTGAGTCCATAAGGCATGCAAAAAATTCATTTAAGTACCAGAAAAGGAAAAGGAGGAGGAGTTAGCCAAAAATAAGCATGGGCTTATTTTGGATAACATGACTATACAAATAACAAAAAAACAAATTATTTTAAAAGTAATATTACAAGATTATCGTGACAATTTTTGCACTTGTGCAAAAATGGGCAACTCGAAACTTCGTTACAATGGATAGCATTGGTGAAGTATACCTAAGCTTTGGGAGATTATATTAGATTATGTTGTTACTGCTGATTTGTTTAAAATATTACATGAAATCTGCAGCTATGTGTGTTGTTACAAAATGTAATAGATCACATAGTCTACAATTTCATGACCATCCTCAACAAAAGAACACAAGCCCCAAAGGACAGTTATGTTGTCTTGATGAGAACATCCAATTGCAGAGTAGGTGAAGTGTAAAGTTTTGGAACAACAAACATAAGTGCAGATCACACAAAAACCGAGTTCATTACTTAATGTTACAAGTTCTATTCAATGTTCTTTCCTTCATGATTAAGACATTCAATTATGTTACTGAGTTGTTTAGTTCATTATACAATCCATACGAAATCGAAATGTAGAAAGAGATATACAACTCATTTACAGAATTCAATGCTTTATTCACAAGGAGAGTCAAATGTTTCCCACACAAGCCATGG
Source organism: Taxus wallichiana var. yunnanensis (assembly GCA_018340775.1). Lineage (NCBI taxonomy): Eukaryota > Viridiplantae > Streptophyta > Pinopsida > Cupressales > Taxaceae > Taxus > Taxus wallichiana. Next base: position 704,970,960 of record CM031234.1, on the reverse strand, counting down.
GATGTAACTGAAAAGTAAAGTACAACTACTGAAAAGAAAGATACACATGCATGAAAGAGAAAGCAAAGGAGTATGAGGGTGAACCCATCATTGCCTTGTATATTCTTTGTTGTGTAGAGCATCTCCTTGCCAGCTCCTTCATCCTCAAGTCATGGTACCTGAAAAGCAAAAACAAGTCAACCATCAGTTATGAGCTCAGGGATCAAACCATATTCCTACACTATCCTACTTCATGCATATGAATCTTCCCTAAGCAGGAGATGTATTCTACTTGAAGGAAAAACTGCATGCATGCTTTAATCACTCAGAAAGAAGAAAGTAAAAGAAAGAAGAAAACATGGACATAAGAGAGGCCAAAAGCCTAAATATTTCCTAACTGTTTCCCTAAGTGTGTAGGTACAGGTTGTAGCCAAAGAGATAAATAAATAAGTCATAAGTACATGCTAAGAAGAAGGAAAAGTGCAACTCAAGTTCAGCAAACTTTCTACAAATGGAAGAGGTTAGAGCTTAGAAGAGAGAATGGAAGATAGAAATACATTTTCAGTTTGCAAAGAAGAGGGAGAATTAGATTTCAACAAGATGAAGCTAAAAGCAAAAGGATTACAGCTTTGAAACAGGATGAGAGAGAAGATTCTGGGAAAATTTTGACAGGGCTTCGCCATGGAAAATGGACATTTATAACTTTTCATCATATTGTTTCAATTACTACATGCTTTAAAAGAACTATGCAAATCAAATAAGTGATACAGAAATCAGAAAAGCATTACATGATCAAGAGAAACAACTATCATGTTTTCAGTTTCTCAATTGCTATATCAGTTTAGCATGAAAAGTGTTACTTTTTGTATCCTGGATCAGAATACATAACTACTATTTCTGGAAATGCATTAAAGAAAAGATTCTAATTTTTTTTTTTTTTTGCAAGGGCTTCGCCTTATAAAATCAACATTTCATATTTTTCAGCATACATATCAGAGCTGTAATGAAAGGAAATACAGTATATAATGTAGAAAAGAATTCTTTATAACTTAAATAGCTGAAGGGAATTGAAATTCCAAGATAATCTTACAAATTTCAGCTTTTCTAAGTTGTAGTTTTCAAAATAAAGCAGATATGAGAGCACAAAATTACTACAATGACAATGAAGTTCATTCATTCAAAGTAGGTAGTACTCATCTATGACATGAGCAGAAGCTATTACAGGTGAACAAAAAGAGCTATCTCATGATTCTCGTTAAAAGTGAGAAGTAATTCAAGTAACATCTACGGTTATAAAGGGTTTCAGAAAGAGATAATAACCCAGATTTAAGGTATAACTATCTTTTCAAAATAGGTCTATATCTATCCAGAAGAGAAATTTTCCAAAAATAATGAAATGGAAGATGATTCAGTTTTCTTAAAGAGTATTACAAATAGAATGCAGAGCTGAGTACAAAAGTTCTTTTCTGTTTCCAAAATTATTAGTGGATTACAACTATTATTTCAAGTGGAAATTTCCAAATAACAAGAAACTAGTTGCATTCAAGCACTCATCTCAGTAGGAATTTTAGTTTTCAAGTGATCTCAGATCCAAAGAGTCACAACAACTATGCAATTAAAGGAATTTTATAGATACAAAGTTAGATACAAGGCTCAAAACATCTACAAAGTGTGTCAAAGTGTAGCAAAGAAGCATCAAATTGTAGAAAGTAAAGTGTCTGAGCATCCTAAAACCTTCAGGTATTAGAACGAACAAGAAAAGCAGGAATCAAAGTTTTCATAAGCTATTATGAAATATGCAGGATTTGAGCTCAAGGATTCTCGATAGAACAAAAGTAAAAGCACTTAGGAAAAGCCACTAAATGTGGAGATTCAGGGATCAAATTTCAATGCCAAATACAGTCTTAACTTACATTGAAACATAATACAACAAATGCCTACACTCCTACCTTGCTATGGCCATCATCAACTACTTCAAGGTTTGAATGTTCAGGACAAGCCTTCATTTTGTCAAAACACGAAGTGTATTTTGGCTCTAAAATATGCACAGGAAGCAAGAAATAGATCGAATAAAATGACAAAAAGCTCAGATCACAAAAATAGAATGCACAAAGAGTTTAAGCCCAGATGGAAATAATAAAGACTCAGATCTATTTTCATTTCAAGAAAAGCAAAGTCGATATGTGAATACCCTCATCAAAATCAGAGCAGAATGGAACAGAGTGCGAAATGATTCAAAATCAGACAAGAAATACAGATCCTAGTTTTCATCGCAGGCCCATTAATGGGTATTAAAGGAAAAATTAGAATAAGGAACAAGTACTTACTATTCAAATTAAATCTGAGCAACCCTCAAATGGTCATCAAGTTTAGCAAAGGAAGCAACCCAACACGAGTTTCAACTCAAGATCCACAAAGGAGCCAAGAAGACACGAAGTATGCAAAGGAAATGGTGAATTATTAGCACTTCGAAGTCAAGGTAATAAGAACAAAATGATTACCGTGCTCAGAGGTCAAAGAATTACCATCTTCGCATCAAAACAGTGATGCTAATAGGGCATAGGCCAGTCAACAAAGCCGAAAGGATGAAGAAATGCAAATATTTGAGCCTCACAACATTACATTGCCTCAAAGTAACAATTTTCAAGCTCGACTAATCATCAAGGAGGTTACAAAATTCATAGAGATCAGAGAGTAATAGAAGTGCTGAGCTTGAAGTTCAAAATGATAGTGGCCACGTTAAAAGAAAACTCACTCAAATATCACTCAGAAAGTGGCACAACCGTGACTAACAAAAGAACCACAGGAATCTACAGATTCTCAAATACCCAGAAAGCAAAGGAAGTAGAAGAGCCGAGCTCACAAAGCTCAATGATGGCGGCCACAAGGTCTCACAGAGAGCTTGATAGAAGTGAAGAAGACAAAAATATTTTGCATAAAATCTGAGCTCGAAATCTCATTCAACCATTACATGACCAACATTACAGAGCTCGAAGTGATTAACCATGGTGTCAATTTTTTTTTGCAGGCTTCGCCCGCAGTCTAAAAAGTGAAATGAAGTGATCAACATGTTCAAGATTTACTTCTACAGCCAGCTCGGGAGTGGAGTCAACAAACCCTAACCGTGATCAGAGATCAACGACCAACCTTCATCCAAGTACGAAGATCAAATGACCGATGATCGATCAACAATACCAAAGCAACTAACCCCAGTTAACATCACTGACCACAATCAATGCAGATCAAATGTGACTAACCACAGGTCATAGATCAATGACCACTATAAAAAGGGACAGAGATCAACGAACGTGATCAAAAACAAGTTCCAATACCTAACCGCAGTTAGGTCAACTTTAAAAAAGAGCCACCGACAATACTCCCAAGGGTTGAGTCACTATGTGGAGAAGGGGCCAACCCACGTGTCAATATGAAAATCATTGCATTGAATTCCAAAGTCTGTAACTATAGTGTATACAATCAAATAACCAAAAGGGACCGATCAACATTATATTGCCAATGATCACCAAAATGGTGAAACTTTAAAATATAAACCATGCAATGTATCAAATAAATCAAGTGCCGACAACTATGCATGGTAGTGAACAATGCAAAGGTGGCAGGTCTCATAGTGATGTGCCAAGTCCATAGGGTGGCCAAACCAAGTGAGTTAAGGGTGGTCCCCACAAGGAGGTTGGAGTGGAGTTGCAAAGTGTCACTCATGTGACCACTCAGAAAAGATGTAAATATCAGAACATGTGCACATAGCAGGTGGTCCCCACAGAGTAATTATTTTTGCAAATATTGCTAAGTGTTGTAATTATTTTCTCACAGCAGAGAGTTGTATTTTTTGCATGCTTCACAAGAAGACAGAACAGAGAAGAAGATGAATTTTGCATGCTCAAAGGAGGGAGACTTGCCTAGCAAGCAATTTTATTATTAGCAAATTATTCACCCATTCTTTTCTTAAAAATAGAATAGTCAACTTCAGTTTGACTTGCATTGTAAACAAGGCTATTAATGCCTATTTTTAATTGCATGCTCTAGTTTGTATTATTTTATCCCTTTATTTATTATTAAATAAAGGATAAAATTAGGATGCATGGGTGAGTACAACCTTAGTCTATTTTTAGGAAGGGTGGGAAAATTTATTTTGCTATATATTGTGTGCCTTTGCAAAGCACAGGGGATTCTGGCTGGAGGAATTTTGGATATATGAGTACTGAAGCAAATTTTTCCAGTTTTTCCCTCTAAGTGTGAAGTATTTTCTACCTTTCCAAGTTATTTTGTAGTCTTATGTATGTTACATTAATCTTGTGAATGCAAATTCCTTGATCAACCACCTTACCCTGCTGCAAATTTCAGTCCTTTCTGCTTAATTTTTAATGTGCACGTTAACTTATTAGTAATGTTGTGAGCTTCCCTCAGTGCAATCAAGTGTTTTGACCTTAGATATTCTGTAGAAAAACTATTGGTTTGTGCATCAAGAATCCTTCCCAAATCAGTTGTGCATATACTCAGTCAAAGCCCTCATACAAATTTGGTGTATCACCTTAGTTTTAATCATTTTACAGTCATCCTTTACTGTCAAACTCCCAGAAAGCAGTTTAGGATACACCAATAAGGAACTGGCCTTAATACTGAGACTCACCTCAAAATAGGTATACCCACAGACATGAGGTGTTTCCATTGTATCTACGAAAGAGAGAGATCATTTGTGCAAGCTTAGAAACATGTAGCCATCTCTCTACAGGTGCAATTTCGATAGATAACAATTAATTTTAAAATAATACTTTTGACACAAATGAAAATATTATTTTAATGACAACTCTTTCTTTGAAAGAACACAATGAAAGACACTAAAATTACTATTTTTGACTTTAGTAATCTTTAAATAATCTTAAACTAATACACACGACACTAAAGTAATATATAATTACTTTTAGCAAAAAAAAAAAGACTATGGTGACTACAATAAGAAACAATGCATGAATGGCGCATCATGCCAAGTAGGGGTTAAGTCGGAGAACAAAGAGGAACAAAATGACATTTCAAGTGGAATGATAAAGGGACTAGTGATGCAAGGATTTAAGTGTTTGTTTTAGTTTTGCAAAAGTGTATTTTGTCAGTGCTTAGTAAGAGATTTGATCATTTGTCAACATCATGTATTTTAGAAAAATATGTTTACCAATAAGGTTTTTATATTATTCAACCATTACAAGATGTAAAATATCTATTGGACTTCATTTTATGGATGGATGACACATGTCATCATTTAACAATTCAAATTTTTTTCATTAAGGAGCATAACAAAAGTGTAAAGGAAGATTATGAAAAGATTGGGACAATAATATTCGACACTTGTGACATTTTGAAAACAAGACATGTCCAATACATAGACAAGTATATGAATGTCCAATTGCTTTACAATAGATAACACCACCATAAGCATCCCAAAAATAAAAGAATGAACTAATTGAGAAGTTAACTTGGAATTTCAAATTATTGGTCTCTCACACATCAAAATGTGTTGATATCGTAGTTCTTCCAAAATGTTATAATTTTTAATATTTTGTATACCACTTTTAATGGTTTCTTCCTACATATAAAAACAATTTTTAATTAAGGAATATGTTAAATGTTATATAGTTATCTAAGTTTTTAGCTTATAATTGTGTATGACCACCTAATTTTTATTGATCATATAGAATCAGATGTATGCATAATAAACAAAATAAGCTGATTGAATGAAGCTAACACCAAGTAGCTCATAAACAAAGTTAATCTAATAAGAAAATCAATGATAAATCTTTAAATCAAATAAATTCTAGTAAATCAAAATGAATTTAAACATCTAATGCAAAGCCATCCCTTGAATTGGATGTGCTTTGTAATGTATGATTGCTAATTAATATGAGCCTATTTAGATCATAAGCAATCAATTTTTATGTTGTCTCTAAAGTGAGGAAATGATCTCACCAAAATGGCTACAAGGCCATGTTTGGATCTTCCTTTACTACTCAACTATGAGAGAAATGGATGCAAAGATGAAGAAGCTATTCCAACAATGGAGAATGCTCTATCAATATTCCTATAGTAATCACTATTCAAAGTGTGGTGTGAGATTGAGAGGGGGATACTGGGTTCTATATATAAATTTCTTATTTGGGAGAAGTTCAAACCTAGTGAATGTGGGATAAAAGATAAAGTAGAATTAGAAGAGATAAGCATGATCAAAGGGAGTTGATTAGAATTAGCAACTCATGTGAGTTGGAGATGATTTAATTAATCAACTAGGATTAATTAATAGGCTAGGATAAGCTTAGAAAGCTATTTAGAGGTGATTTATAGGGAAATAAGTAGGATTTAGATGATTTAAAAGGGGTATTTAATTAATAAGAAGGTTTATTAATTAAATACAAGGTTATAAAGGCTTAATTAACTAATAATAGTTAATTAATTGATTTGAATAAGGATTATAACCAATAAAGTGTCGTTAATTGGCATACGGAATGGCGTAAAAGCTAGTTAATTAACAAAGTGTCATTAATTGACAAAAATGGAGGGAAACATTAGTTAATTAGTATAAAATCACCAATTATAATGGAAATGATGGGAAAGAGGGTAATTAGTGTAATTTTAGTATTAAAACTGTGTAAGTAGATTTTAGGTGTCTACATTTGCCCCTCTTTGGGGTGGCATAAGTGATGCCACTTCAAATATAGTAGACAATTACATACAAGTAAATTTTGAAGGAGTGGAAGAAAAATTAATAGAATGAAGGATTCCCCCTTGAGTGTCGATGGGGTGATGAAAGAGGTCGATCGACGATCAAAAAGAAGAAGGAAATAAGAAGATTCGACATAAGCCTAGTAGGCGAGTGTATAATGTGAGTGAGTGGGAAAGAAAAGCACATGTTTTAACAGATAGAAGAAACAAGGGAAGGAGGGGGATAAATATAATCCCTATTGCCCTAGGTGGTATTGAAGAAGAATTTGTGAGAGAAGAAAATGGTAGGAAGAAAAGTGGAGATGAAAAAAACTTGCATATGGAGATTACAACATATTGGATGACTTAGAAACAACTTTGTCTCATCATTTTTCTATGATCTATGTCATTAGTTCTTTATTATATATAAACATGCAAGGATTGACTCAAAGAAACATACATAACATAATGCTATATGAGAAAGTAAACAAGAAGACTAACAAAGAAACAAGCACAAATAAATGTACTCAAACAAACAACGTTCAAGACAGTTGTACCAATTTTTTTGTTATCTAACTGTAGTTCCCAAATGTTTGAGTTAATGAAAAAGGGTTAAAAATGGAACCCCAAGAAAGGATACATGCAAGGTGAATACATGGAGGACACATGGGTCCTATGAAAAAGCATTCGTGCTCTATGAAACTGCCCCAAGCAACTAGATGTGCAAGGAAGGGAGACATAGTAGGAAAACCAACTTTGTTAATGGAGGTAGATCAAAATGATCTGCAAGTCATGTGTGAGAACAAGTGAGGACCCAAGAAAGATGTTTTGTAGGAAAAATTTCAATGTTCAAGGATGTTATGTCCTGTAAATGATTCAGATATGTGAATGATTTTTACAATTTTTTGATTTTTGAAAATTTTAGCCATTTTTGGATTTTTACCATTTTTTAAAATTTTAATGATTTTGATGATTTTTTGATTTTTTGAAAATTTGGGAAGAATGTGATATAGAAGAATGACGATGTATGTGGGGCATTGAAAAAAATCCATGGGAAGCAAAAATATGCCCCAGGTAGAAGAAAAGGTCGTCGGGAAGCAAAAATATGCCCCAACAAAGTGAAAACGTTAGAAAATGACCATTTAATAAAAATAATCATCGTAATGAATGCCAACACATGACAAAGAGAATATAGAAGAAAAAATTAGTTATTTGGATCACGAGAAAAATGAAGAATTAGGGCTTGGAGGGTATAAATAATAGGGTGGGAGGGGTAAAATCCATTGTGACCCATTATTTGCTATTATACTTTACTGTTGTTGTGAGAGATTTTTCTCTGATGTTTGAGAGAGATGGCATGGATTCTAAACCATAGACATCATATTGATCGAGTTCGAGAGTTTGGGAGGGTTCCAATAGACATTATCCTAATATGTAACACAAAAAATTTAAAATTTTAGTGTATTTATTACTTATTTTGGCTAGGGAAAGTTAGCGGGTTAATGCTAGCACATGGATTTCAATGTGCTAGTGTAGCTTCATATGCGCTAGTGTGAAGGAAAAAACCTAGAGTTAAAACATGAGCATGTGCATTACAACGTAGGGCACACATTAAGCAACAAAATGAAAACATGGGTGTGAAAATGGATGCGCTAGCATGGCATGCACTAGTGTTAAAATGAGAGTAAGAGCGTTAAAATGCCTACGCTAGCGTGGAATGTGCTGATTTGAAAAGGTATGCACTAGTGTTAAAAGGAATGCACTAGTGCTAAAAGGAATGCGCTAGTGTAGAGTTCAATCTTTGAGAAGGCCTTAGAAGAATTTAGGAGATGTTTAGAAGAAATTAGGAGTGATTAAAAGAAATTAGAGTGATTAGAACATCTTAGGAAGATGTTTTCAGAAGAAATGATTTTAATTGTTTGATTTATATGCTTTGGGTAATATTGTAGGTGAGATTACTCAATTTATATGTCTGTAAATGACATGGACGTCTTGAGCATATGAGTAGACTTTCTCTCGATGAGAGCAACACGAATTAATTTTCGTTTTGGAGGTGATGATATTATCGATATTACACAACCACACATCATGACAGCCCATATCCTCCTTACTTGAATTAGCAGAGAGGTGTCATAGCAAGATCCAGGACACTCAGAATTCCCACTAGTGAGATGGCCGTGACATTAGAGGATGCATATTAGATCCTCAAAGTTCCCATCTAGGGTAGCTTGGTGACATATAACGGCCTCCACGACAAGATTGTAGAGCATATATGGGATATTTTTTAGCTAGAGGATATTCCTTGACTAGGCATGGTAGTGCACTTGCACTTACATGTGCTTTTAGGACCGGAGGATTGCACACTTGTCATGTAAATGTGTAACAAGAAAATTCCCAATTTTCAAGCATGACAACCATACCCTACCCAAAAATATTTACTCAAAGGTCATTCTGAACCCTCCTTCATATCACCCTAATCCTCAAGTCAGTATGAACCTAGGTTATTTAGGGATATTCAGTTAGTTCAAGATTTCAAAGAAATATTCATTAAGATAACTTTTAGTGCGCTTGGAAAAGACCATTTCTGATCTTCTCGAAGTCAGTGTGCACCTCTTGGATCGTAAAAAAATGCATAAATTCATCACGTGGATGTAAATGAGAGATAATTACATTTTTCAATCAGTTTTGGAAATTTTCACAAGTTTTGGAGCAAGTTTAGCAAAAGTGGGTCTTGGAGGCCTAAGCAATGCATAGGGCCAAAAAAGCTAGTGAGCTTCGGGAAGCAATTCCGGGAGCTCCGGAAGGATTTAAGAGTCAAAAAGATATAGTTATAAAGGTAATTCAAATATCTACAAGATGGTGGAATCAAATTCTTCACAACACCTTGGCGCACTATGCCCCCATCTAGTTTTTCTCATGCACAACCTTAGAGCCAGATCAAAAATCCTTTTTAAATGATAAAATCGATGAATAAATAGATTATACCACAACCATTGGATTCATGAGGACATTTACAAGTGGAATAATATAAAATTTCATCAAAACCTCCTCCCAGAACTCAAGTTATGGTCCCAACAAGTCGCTCTCCAAGGCACATGTTCAAACAGTTAGCCAATTTCTGGGTTAGAAATCCAACCAATGGGAGAGTGGCACAATTTTTTTGCACCAAGTTCACCAAATATTTGGTGCAAGAGGTGCAAGAAAATTCATCCCTACTCATTTGGACCCCTTGACCCTCTAGATGACCAAGTTTCAACTCCTTGTAAGATAAGCCCCCAGGCTTCATTTCCTAGCCCCCGCTCCATGCAATCATGCTCTGCCACTTGTCAAGACAAGGTGAGGGTGCATTTTTGTGTCCCATGTGCAAAAATTTTTGGTTCATCTTGGTGAAAAAAAAATCCCCAGCCCTCCCATTTAGTCTCTTGGTCACCCATGTGCCCCTGACAATTCTTAAGGTGCTTTTTCTAAGCCCCCCACTCAACCCATCGGTGAATCACGCTCCACCACTTGGACCAATGAGGATAGGGTGCATTTTTTTTGAAAAAAGTGCACCAAGAAATTGGTGCAAGTGGTGCACAAAAGTGAGACCCATTCCAAAAATAAAAATAATGTAAAAACTCTAACTCCACATGTTTGCCACTAGTTGCTTCCTTCACGCATGCACAAGTTTTATCCAATTGCGACATTTCCTTCAATAATTTATTTATGATGCTGCCATATCTTCTACAAAACCTCAAAATATTTTCATCATCCTTCAGCATCGCTACAAAGGAAGAAACATATGATTTTCAAGAAAAACTCAAGAGTATGAGCTGCCAAAAAATCCAGGGCAGGAAAACGAGAAATCGCTCATATCTCCCAAACTGTGCATTAGATCCCCATGAAATTTTGAGAAAATGTTCCTCATCTAAACTAATGTAAGTTGAAAAAATAAAACTTGAAAGGTTTCCCTGATCTTTAATGGCATCCATCTAAAAATATTGTTCCTAAATTGATTCTTCTTCATTTGCCATCAATTCAAGAAGTGGTTTGGCTTAAAAATCCGAATAGACACTGAAGAGAAAAAACCCAAAAGGAATCTAATTTTTTTCATCAATCCAACCCTCTAAATTTCAGCTTCTAAAAATATAAAATTCCACTAGTTCTCACTTTCCATTTTTAGTAAGTTTCTAGAAAAGGCAAACTCCTCTAGAAGAATAGAATAGTGAAAATTACACAAACCGAAAACTAGGGCACAAGGGTCGAAAAAGCCAAAAAAGCAAAAAGAAAAAAATCAACTTTCCAAAAATGGAAAGTACTTAAAATCAACCCCAAGACATATTTGAAAACCCATAATGTGAAGGAAACACCTCAGTGCAAACAACAAGGTGAAAAAGTGACACTGCCTAAAATAGCAGCTCCTGGGACCAACTTTCTAAAAATAGAATTTTTCGGCTCCAGTTGCAAAAAGTTGCTACCATCTCCATAGTAACTTATGTTGCTGATTTTTTTCATCCTCATGGGATTGTAAGATGATTCTAAGGCTCAAAAAAAGCATTGATAACTTCATATTGGTCTTGGAAGCATCATCCTGAATTCAAGTGTGCTTAGAAGTAATGCAAGGCATCACAAGGCACAATATGTGGATCCATATTCATCACTTAGAGATCCAGGTGATTAAAAAAATTGGTCACAAATATCTCAATGAGTTTAATTGGTTCATCAATCAAGTATCAAAGGGGATCATCATGAATAGTGCATGTGTCCATCCCAAGCTCACATTGGGAAGCCCTGAAACAATGTTTCTCAACACTCATTTCGTGACCAAGGTGTCTGTGCATCATGTACCAGGGAGGAATTATGATCATCATTGGTGAGATAAAGTGTTCAAATTACACTTCATCAAAGCTTCTTGATGAGTACAACAATGTGGCTATGTAGTAAAAGTCATCAGAGATCGGTTTCCATCTTCAAGTGGACCTCAGTGAGCAACACCTGCGGTCATCGAGGTGATCATTCAATAGTGTTTTTAAACACTCAACTAAATGTGTTTGTGCATCATCTAGAGGAGGTTTCTCATGGTATAAAAAGGTCAGAGATCCATATTTCACCACACTGGGTCATTTCTTCGGACCCGATCAGTGCAACGAGGTGAAGGTGACATGGCATCATCTACACAGTGTTCCTTTTGCCCTCCTCTCTTTCTCCCTCTTATTTCTCTCTCCTTTCTAATTCTTCATTGGGTGTAATCATTATGTTTTGTCCTATTCACTTAAGTGACATATTTTGTAATTGTAAAAGTATTTTCTCAAAATTATAAGAGAAATACTTAATTTGTCTTTTCTAGAGGCAAACGAAAGGTCACAAGTGGAATAGGAATATGAAGAGTCATATGAGGGAGATGAGAGGTCAATCCATATTGCTATAAATTGGGATGGCTTCTCCATTCCAAAGGATCTGAAAAAAAAATACAAAAATTACATGCTGAAAAATCTGTACTTTATAGCAATAGTGGATTGTAATATGTTGTTGGACTTTGTGTCATCCATATACATGAAATAAAGCTACACTTATTCTGCATGTTTTCTTCTTTTCCCTTGCTTTGTACAACTTGTGTAAATGTCAATCAAGGAATAGATTTTTTTCTTTCCAAGATGTATGAATGTGTGTAGCTTTGTATGCATGGTTTCCTCTCATCATTGGCATAATAAGCATGGTTGTTACAGGCATCTCATGGTTCTTCTATTTCCCTCTTTTATACACTTTGTAAGCATAGTGATGCAAGAGCTTTGTATCTTCGGTAAGTGAATATGAAGACTTTGTGTTTTGATTCATCAATCCTACTAGCTTCATTGTGTTTCCTCTATATTGAATGATGAACTACTCGTTATTGGGTGTGAGACTCGATTTCCTACTCATAGCAATAATCTCCCTTTCATAATTTCTCTCCTTTCCCCTCATCACTGTAATTTCCTCCCTTGTACCCCATACAAGCACTTTGCCACAAGTTCAATGGAGTGTTCTGTGTGATCCTCGACCAATTTTGGCCACCCACAACATTTAGATAGGATTATGATTAGTCACATTCAATAATGAGAGTTGTACCATTTAATGCAGAGGGGTGTAGCCCCGTGAATGTTGGTGGAGACACCTAATTTGTCCACCTAAAATATTTTCTCACCAACACACACCTACTAGTGTATCTTATGGCTCTTGTTAACAACTATCTATTACTTGACAAGACTGGGACTCATTTTCCACTTAGATTGATAGGAGCGGTACACAAACTTATGGATGGGGAGGTATTTACTTGGGGTTAGTGCATACTGACCCACTTTTACTCGATTTACATTTGATCACATATAAAGGCATGAAGAGCTTAGGCCTTACTACACTTTTACAACTTTGGTTGTGGGACCATATTGCTATCGGGTTGCCACTTGGAGTACCACAAGCTAAAACACTAGATGATCCATCTTGTAGGGGATGTGATTTAGCGGGAGAGGATGTCAAATCTCATTTGGGAGACACTTTATACTATATATGAGTATTCGATGACCTACAACTACATATGGTGACCTGATGACCATATCGTCTATACTAGTGGCTTGAGGATTCCACAGAGCTTAGCATTATTGAGGTGGACCACTTTGTGATTGGAAATCATAGACATATTTTGAAGTGGTATCACGTTGAAAAGGTTCAACAAAAATTATTATCCAGGGTATTCCTGGGAATGAGATGTGGTACACATGCAGAGCATGTGAGACTTTTTGACTTTGGGCCCCACATTAGACCACGAAGGGCACTTAACATTTTTTTCGAGGTGTCATCCCATAGAGATGGGATGGATGCAGATAGATAGTGAACCCAGGGACCACTATGAATTATGGGCCTTGGTATGCTACAATAGTGCCTAGATGTATCACTATTCTACAGCCACCATAAATGCTTTGGTATGACTTGTAGCTGCAACAGACTTCTGTGGTTAGGCCTTATGAGATAGGAATAGATTAGGGAAGCTTGAGGTGAGGAAATATTATAAGAAGATCAAGGATAGGGATAAGGACTGGCACAACCATAGGGGATGGTACAACAATGTCTATAGGTACAGTCTCCTTCAAAGTAGGCTCCATAACGATAGGTTCCTCCACAGTGAGATACAAGTGCTTTCTCGCACAACAGTGGTCCATTGATACAACCATAGGTAAAAATGTATGTATTAAAACATGTTGTACATGATGATGTTCAAATGATTGTCATTGAGAAGGGTATAATATAAGGTCTACCATCACCTCCTAGAGTAGTTAGCCCACAAATTGTAGCAGATGGAGATGATGGGGATGGAGTGGGGGCCATACAGGGGACCACCATAGCTGTACATACCACTCCTAGGTTAGAGAGTGCTTCCAGGGAGCGCAGGTGGGCCATTGATGGCCATTTTGTAGCTTGAGAGAGATATGGCCTTATAACATGGTGACATAACTTTAATTATTGTTTAGAATTTATAGCGGCGTTTAGAGCGAGTCATCGCAGAGTGAGACCGAGCCACCTTAGAGAGGGACCAAGCCATAGCCGTGTGAGAGTAGTTTAAGACATAGGTGAGGATTGATATAGCCTCAGACATTACGAGGGAACAAAACGCTCTTTATCATGTAATCGATACAGATGGAGCTAGTGATCTAGTATATAATTTTGCGGTAGCTTTGGGTGAGGCGAAACATTATAAGGTTCTATACCATGCTTTGTAGTACTTGAGGTACAAAGGGAAACCCCATATAGTCGATTATAGGTAGCCGTTCGAGATCCAAATCACATAGGTCTTTTAGGTCCGCAAGATTAGTGAAAATGTTGCCACTTGGTCGAGGCCGGGTATATTCCGAGTCATAAGCTAGGCATTCCTAGTGTTGGTGAGAGTTATCCATGACTCTTTATTCATGTATTATTATTTTGATGTATGCCTCATGATAAAGGCACAATTTTGAATCAATGTATATGTATTGCTTTTTGATTATGCATCGAGATGAAGGCACATTTTTTGACCTATGAACATAGTGGTTTGTTTTTGTATCTGATGCATATTGAGACATAATTATGTATGTGGACATTTATTACCTGACATGGATATGATGATGATGGACTTTTATTATTTATCACATTTTGTGTTTTATGAGATAACATGTTTATCCCATGTTTTTATTATGGTCTATGATGAGGGGGATAAAAATAATCCCTATTTCCCTATTGATGATATTATATGATGTTATCTTAGCATACATGTTTGATGTTCATTTTATGATGATGTATCTTAGCATTTTTATTGATGATATATGATGTTTAGATGTTAGATGTTAGATGTGATGGTATAGATGTGGATGATGAAATGATAACAAACAATGTACAAGAAAAAAACACAAGCATAAGAAAAATTTAATCAAATCTAATATGTACACATGCTAAACAACATAACTATGTAAAATCATACACCAATATAATTAATCTAATGAACTTCACAACATATTAAATCAAGACTTAATCTAAGTAAGAAAAGAACAAACTAATCTAGAAAATCATGTAAGACAACAAACAATAAGCCAACAAAACTATACATAAACAACCAATAAAGTAAAAACTACTTTTTTGTGGGATAGTTTTGAAATGTTTTATGTTGTTTTTTAATTTTCTGGATACAATGTTATACTATTTTTGATTTGTTTTTTAGAAAACCTATTTCAAATGTGTAGGGTTTTTTAAAGAGTATTTGAATGTTTTGGGATTTTCTAAAAAGGTTTATGATGCTATGGAAAAGATACGCAGATGCCCCTAGTGTTATATGGGGAATGTATAAGGGAAAACATCACACACATGTATAAGAAAGTGAAGATACAAAGGATTTCCCAGCGTTAGATGGGAATGTACAAAGGAAAACTCCTTGCACACAAGTGGAGGATCAACCGGAGATCAAGGGCACTAAGGATAGGCTCAAAAGAAACTTAGAAACATGCGAAACAAAAAATTAGGATAAATTAATTTTACCCCTAGGTGTGAGATGCTTGTGAACAACGAACCCTCTGATAGCACCAGAAATTGGTTTTCACCAAAGGACTTGTCCAAAGTGCCAATATTGTGCGGTTTTCACACTTAGATGAATTTATTTATTTTGTGAAATACTTGGTGGCAATTATGATGTGGTTGTGGCCATCAGAGGAAGTGGGCATAAGTTTCCCAATGAGATCAAGTCCCCACTTCGAAAAAGGCCATGGTGTTGTAATGGGTTGCAATGACTATGTTGGAGCATGTATCAAATTGCCATATTTTTGACACAACAAGCATTTCTTGACATATTGACAACAATTAGTTTCCATGGTAGGCCAATAATAACCTACTCTCAATAAATTTTTAGCAAGAACCATTCCACTTGTGTGGGCCCCATAGATGTCATCATGCACCTCTTTGACCACTAAGATATATTCTTCCGAATTAAGGAAACATAATAGATTCTGTCAAAGCCTCTATGATAGAGTGTGCCTCCAAGGAGGGTATAGAGGGCTATGTGCTAGATTAGGTTTCGTTTCTCAGAATGGGAAATGTTAGGGGGAAAGGTTCCGTCATGTAGGTAATTATAGATGTCAACATACCGGGGGATAAGGGACCAACAAATTCACACACCAAACAAGATTCTTACTCATTGTACACTGGTGTTCTTAGATGTTCCACAAAGAATGACATGTCATTATTTCTAGGTGGGATGCACAACATAGATCTAAATGTGGAAATGGCATCCGTTGAGTGATTCTATCCTATGGGTATATGCTGGAATGCAATTTTTGCAAAGTACTCCTTCAATGTATCCACCGGTTTCTTGTAAGGGAGGATATTTTCATCCTTAACCTTATATTCATCATTTACTTTCTTGATGATTAATTGAGAATCACCTATAACGTTAACCTATCGATGTCCTAGTGTATAAAAATTTTCAGTCCTATGCAATCAGAGCTTCATATTTGGCTATGTTATTAGTGCATGTTAAGCCAAGTCCGATTGCTAAGGAATTAGATTACCTGTAGGAGTAATAAGCACAACTCCTACTCCTGAACCATGAAAGGTAAATGATCCATCAAAGTAAATTTTCTATGTGACAGATTCTTCAATATACATCATAGATGCATCTAAAAATCTAAACTCGAATGGTTTTTTTCCTTGAAAAGGAGCTTCAGACTAGTCAATCTGTAAGTACTTTCCCTTTGACTGATTTCTGATTAACATACTCAATATCAAACTCACTGAGCAAGATGATCCAATTAGCCATCCTCCTAATAAGTGCTGGTTTTGAAAATAAGTACTTGAGTGGATCAATTATAGATATGAGATTGATCTTGTTATTCAATAGATAGTGGCAAATTTTTTGGAAAGAAAAAACAATGGCTAGACAAGCTTTCTCAATTTATGGGTAGTTAAGCTCATAAGCAATCAAAGTGTGACTAAGATAGTAGAAAGATTTGTATTTTTGATTTATATCATACTGAGATAGAAGCATACCAATTTCAAATTGAGTGGCTGAAATATACATTAGTAGGGGCTCGCTTGGATTAGGCGGTATAAGAACAAACAATTTATCCAAATACTCCTTGAGTAAGGAAAACACTTGTTTTTGTTCAGGCCCCCAATGGAAATCAATATCTTTATTAAGAAGATGTGTAAAGGCATGACACTTTTACGTGAGATGTGAAATGAATCTTTAGATATCTTTGATTTTCCATTTTAAAATAGGTAGTTGTTTGTGGTTATTTGGAGGAGGCATTTATGTAATGGAAGTGAGCTTCATTGGGTCAACTTCAATTCCTATTCTTGATACAATAAAACCTAGTAATTTTATGGATAACACACTAAAGACACATTTATTTGGATTAGGTATAACCTTGTAATCTCGAGACATTGAAAGATCTCGCGTAAGATCTTAGGATGTTCTTCCCTCATCCCGAACTTTCCTAGGATGTTATTAACATAACCTTCCATTATATCATTAAGCATGTCACGAGAAGATGACCATCATGGCCGTTTTATAGGTTGCACCTGCATTCTTAAGACTAAAAGACATGACTTGATAATAGAATTCCCCTTAAGGGGTTATGAAGGAAGTTTTATACTGATCCTCTTCTGTAATTTTGATCTGGTAGTAGCCTAAAAATCCATCAATGAGGGATAGCATTTGATAACTAGTAGTTGAATTGACAATTATGTAGAGGTTAGGTAGAGGAAAATCATCCTTGTGAAACACCTTATCAATATCTCTAAGGTCCTGATTCTAATGCCAATGAGTTTCTTTTACATGGGAACTATATTAGAAATCCATTGTGGATAATCAATAGCTCGATGAAGCCTACTACCAATAGTTTTTCCAGCTCTTCTTTAACTAAAAGGGCAACACAAGGATGCATCTTTCTAAGATTTTTCTTGATTGGCTTTTCTTCTTCGTGTACAACTAGGTTATGCACTACTAATGATGGATATAAGCCTTGTACATCCATATAGGACCAAGTAAACATGTCTAAAAATTCTCTTAAAACATGACAAAGGTCTTGTTTCTTGTCTTTGAGATGGAATCTCCCACTTAACAATTCTAGGTTGATCCTCTATTCCAATATTCATATCTATAATCTCCTCCACGATTAGTTTGGATTCATCTTTGATACAAATAGGATTGAGAGGGAGATAAAGATATTCATCTAAGGGTGTCTCAATTATATTTTCAACCTCGAGTGGTCACTTTTTATGTCCATCGATGTTTCAATTTGTTTGTCCGCAAGTGCCTTGAAGAGGATTCACTGTGGGACCTGGAATTTTTACTTTTACAAGGATTCTTTGACGATATGTTTCCCTTATTTTATTTTAAATTTTTCTAACCATGAAGTTGAGCCTCCTTATTGAAGTATGCACATGTTTCAAGATTAATGGAGAAGACCTTTTTATGGTCACTGACAAGAATGCCACAACAGAGACCCATAAGCTCACCAATTTCTTTTTCATTCTCAAAGAAATAAATTGGTACGTGTTGTTGTTGGTCATTTTTGACAAGGGAAGGATGGAAAAATTTAATTCAAGAATGGTAGGGGATATGGTTAGGATAGCCATGTTAGGAAACATGTTCGTAAAGGCAAGGTCTTCATAAAGACTACAATGGGAATCTATTTCATTATCATAGTTAGACAAACTATCTTCTCGCTCATAAGAGGATGGGACCCATACGGTCGGATACCAATGCCGTATTTTTATACTTTATGATGTGGTGTCAGAAGAGCTTCCTAAACACTTGGCTAATGTATACCAAATTCATATCCTTGATATCCAATAGCATACATTATTTTATTTGGGACGCCATACTTGTGTGCTTGATAACATGATGCCATCTTGTCATTAGGATATTGGGATATAGAAGTGTCGAGCAATTTCTCATATGCCAAAAGGCCACTAGGAGTAAAAGTATCAATGTTATAGTGTTCCCGGGACCGTTGATATTTGTAGCAAGGCCTACCACACATTTTGGGTGATAAGGGGAGTTTGGAAATTAGGAGGGCCTATTGGAGGTTATATTCTCCACAACCATTTGCAAGAACCTTCATCTCCCATGAAGAAAAGGGAGAGACTGATGTAGAAGCACCATCCTTATGAGAGCACAAGGTATCTAGATCAATGTGGGAAGATAAAGCCTCGACTAAAATTGAGTAGCCAATTTGGTGGAAGGAAATTCATAGGCAGCAGGGAAATAACCCGATAACATTCGTGCAATGGGTGAAGGGTTGGGGTCCCCCTAGAATGGTAAAAATCTATCCTTCATGGTATAATTTAATGCATTGATGGAATGTGGAAGGCATGACTTGCATGACATGTATGCATGGCAACCGAGGAGGATATTTTAGGGAAGGTCCAAGTCCAAGACATGGAATTGGGTAACGTGACCAGTAGGCCCAACTTCCATAGGAAAAGTGAGAATAACAACTGACTATCACTCTACATTATCATAAGCCTTGATCATGATGGTTTTAAGCTCCAAATCAATGTCAATACACCCCAACTATCTGAAAAGTTTTGAAGTATAGATATTCAAGCCATATCTCGCCATCCACAAGCACCCTTTTGATATTTTTATGATTAATAATGACTTCTATGTACAAGGGTAGGTTATGCTTATGATCATCGCTAGGAATCTCATGCTGGCTAAAGGTAATGTTTTTAGAGGGAGAAATCTATGTGACCAAGGCTTGGAAGCGCGTAGGATCAATATCATTTGAAATTCTGACCCTTGAAGTGTTTTGCAAAGGATATCCTTATGAACATTGTATATTTTAAGAAGATCTAAGATCAAAATATTAGTAGTGGTATTCTCAAGCTATTCTAAAATATCATGGTGGCTATCCTAAGGGGTAGGTAGAGGAGGTTCTGGGATAACAAGACAAACACATCATGTTTCCATGACACACTCTCATGCCTTGATCCTAATAGTGTTTACATGCTCAATAGATGGATCAACAAAACCAATAAGGGAATCAAAGGGATTAGTGGAGTCAACAACATGATTGACACTTTTAGTTTGAGAAGACTGACCTTGATCCAAATTTCTATCCATCTATTTATGTTTGGGAAATGACTCTTTGTAAATTCCCAACTTTTGATTAGAAGATTTGTTGGGTCTAGGTGAGTCCATCTCAACCTCTCCACTATCAATAAGGTCTTGGATGAAGTGTTCCAAACTCAAACACTTGTCAGTAATATGGCCCTTAACAAAATTATATTCACAATATTCATGGTGTTTATACCATGATGATTTAGGTGCATCATCTGCATATGGCGTAGTGTTAGGGAACTTGATCATGTTCAATGTGTCTAATTGTTTTAATATAGACAACGAAGAATCCGTGAGAGGAGTGAACACATGTCGTTTGACTTCAGGTGCAACTAGTTCTTTGGTAAGCTTCAAAGGATCACTATTTTGGACTAATTTTATATGTTTTAAATTAGTTATACCATCACCTATGTCATTTGGTTCTTGTTTGAAAGAATTTAATCTTGTATATAGGTTTGGTTTCATGATTTTCTTTTGAAAAGGGTTTCAATGTCTCTTTAGCCAATAAGGCTTCCTTTTTCAATGAACTCTTTGAAAGTGTTACCACAATGCATTTACAAGCGGAAAACAATTTTGGGATGTAAATTTGGTATGAAAATGCCTAAAATTTTTCTTTGGTATTGAGTAAGGGAGTGACTAGCTAACCCTCGCCATATTTGTAAGAAACCAGAAAAGTTTTCATTGTTTCATTGTTTGGTGTTGCATAAGTCTAACATGGTAATGTCACTTTCCATATTGAATGAAAAGTGGTGCACAATTGTTTTTTTTCAATTCAGCCCATATGAAGATAGACCCTTTAGGTATATGGAGGAACCATTCAAGTGTTTGGCCCCCAAGACTCCGTGGGAATAGGCAAATGAGATAGTTGTCACTATAGGAAACTTCTTGGAAAGCCATGAAGAAGTCTTTAACATGATCATGTGGGTCACCTTTACCCTTATATTTGTTGAATTTAGGGAAGTCGAAGTGAGGAGGAAAGGGTTTTCTTAACATTGATCTATCAAAAGGATAAGGGCACAATTCTTCAAATTAGTAATTTTTTTGTGTCCTACATTGTTTTCTTGCAAATTGGTGAGGAATTTTTCATAGACTACCATTCTTGATCAAATATTTGTCCACATGTAGGTGAGGTAGGCATATATACATGGTTAGATTTGGATGTTTCACCACCTCGGTTATCAATGTATAGCTCATGATATGTAGCCTTAGGTTTTTCTTGACATGGAGTCTTAGTGTAAAAATCCTGATATGTAGCCTTGGGTTTGTTTATACGTGGAGTTTTATCCTTTATTCTTGGGTCTTTATGGACATGGGAAGCCAAACTCACCAATTGATGACTAAGGGCTTGTAATTTTTGTTGGATTGTGACCTCCTCGTTTTGGGTTTCTTCATGAGTTTCATGTGGAGGTGGTTGTTCATGATCTTCATTTTATACGTTTCCATCATGGTTAATGCAAACAATGGGTATATAATAACTACCAATGTTTTTAGAAGGTGCATCTTCCTCATTACTGTGGACCAAAAGTAGATGCATGTCCCGATTTAGTATGTCATCTATAGATCGAAGGGGTCGTTTCTTCCTCTTCTTCCCCATGAACCATGTTCATGAGGAGAGTATGGTAAAATTTAGGTGGAAGTTTAGCCCCTAATTCTATGACACACACTAAGACTTCATTTCTGTTTTGGAATAGAAAGTTATCCATGTGGGTGGGGTCAAATTTAAAATTATCTCGAGGAGAGTTCCGTCATTGCCACTATGGTCACCGAATTTCTTAAAACAGATTAGGTTGTAAAAATTCCACCTTTAAACCCCCCACTAATGAATGTTGATTGAGTTGAGACAGTTGATGTATGCACCATCATATAGATGCCTATGGTAGATTTTTACCCAATCCTTAAATAGTAGAAATTACTTCTAATTACGAAGAAGAAACATCCTCAAATGCATGCAAGGTTTGCGATAGATCACTCCCTCCCAAGTGAGATTTATGAGGTTGTTCCTGAATATTCTAACATGGAAGAGGAGTTGAATCAAAACATGGAAGAAGAGGAAAGGGAACTAAACAAATTTGAGTTTCCTATCTCCAATAACAATCAACCTGCTGAAATGAAGAACATATCTCCATCGAGATCTTTCTATTTTTCATGGATCTATGACTAAATACCCAAAAAATTTCTTGTTTGAGCTTGATGTCATATGCACAATTTATGAATACACAACTAATGCATATAAGTTGAATTTGTTCCCTTCTACACTCAATGATAAATCCTTGAGATGGTTTATGGGCCTAGAAAGAGATGTTGTTATTACCTGGAAGGGGATGAAAGACAAGTTTTGACCAAGTACTAAGACTACTATAGGCCAAGTAGTAGAGGAGGAGATGAAATCTTCAAGATGGCACAGAAGGAAGATGAGCCACTAGAAGATTACCTAGAGATTCCTATTTTGTGTTCAAAATTCAAGACATATAAGGTTACCTCTTAAGTCTCTCAAGTTACTTTTCTTAAAAGGAATCGGTGAGGAAGATATGGATTCTTTGGACTTAATAGGAGCTAGAGACATCTCAAAATCCACTTTTGAGGATATTTTTCAAGCATGCAAGAACTATTCTAGAGCAACCATGAAAAGAATAAAAAGTGCTAGATTAAAGGTTAGAGAAACTATCGAAGGAATTGGGAAATATCTAAATTATAAAATGCAAACATGTTTAAAAACATGAAATAAGAAAAATTTAATGACATGGCCACTCAGATTGATGCTCTACATGTAAAGAAAAAGAGAGAGGATGTAGAAGCAGTACTTGTAGAGTTCTTCCATTCTTGTAGAATAAATAAATTTGATTGCACATGTAAGGGACTGGGCAATATTACAAAAGGAAAGAAGGCTACAGTAGAGTTCAAAATGATAGAAATGGAGGATGAGAAAGTTTTCTATGGTTCCTAAATGAAGCCATGGCTGCAAAGACAATGAGGTATGTTACAAGATCCCATGTCATGTTTTCCAAATTGGGATAGTAGTTCATATAACAATAGCCCCTCACCATGGGATAATACTTAATAACGATGGTCTCCTTACCTAGGCAATACCAATAACCATTGAAACCTCGGTTCTCAAGCCAATAGTGGCAACACCCCTTATTCATGGAAGAAACCTTGGAGAGGAGGGAAGTAATGGAGCAATCAACATCCTAACTACCAACAAACCTACCGAAACCTCCCTACCCACAACATTGAAATTTTATGCCAAACCCCAATCTAGCTCTCAACCAAAAAATACTCAATTTCCAACTCAACCAACAACTAACCCCAATAATAAATATGCTCATCTATCCTATAACACCAAATCAACCCAATACTCTTCTTATTCAGTTAATGTCAATAATATCCATCTCCGTTCAAGAAGAGAACTTGTGCCACCAAGTAAACCTACAATCACAGAGATACCAAATGAACCACAATTGCTGCAAGCTAATCCACAACAAATCCAAAAGACACTACAAGTTGATCTACAACAACATGAATAGAATTCCAGCAAAAGTAAGATGCAAGTCAATGGACCCCATTTCCAGAAAGATTGCAAGAAAGAAAATTTGACCCTAAATCAGATTCTAATTCTGATTTTGTCAATCAATTGAAGGAAATTTGTGTAAAATTTCCACTCATTCAAGCCATGAAGGATGTGCCTATTTACAATAACCTGATCTAGGATCTATGTATAAAGAATTGAGACGAAAAAATAAAATATCCATCCACTATAAAATTTATTGGACAATTGTTGACATCATGCTTGGAAACTTTGTACTACCTAAGTACATAGATCTAGGAAGTCATTTGGTGAATGTTACTATCAATGGAACTACGATAAAAAATAACCTGATTAACTTAGGGGTAGAAATCAATGTCATGACCAAGAAAATCATGGATGATCTAAATTTGGATGGAATGAGTCCAATAGCCACTATATTACAACTAGCGGATAGATCAACAATATGCATCAAGGAATCCTTGAGGACATTGTTGTGGTGGTAGACTCTTGGGAATACCCTATTGATTTCATTGTCCTACAACCAAAGGCAAGTCTAGGAGGTTATCCTCTTATACTAGGAAGGCTATGGCTGGCCAATACTGATGCATTTATAGGGTGCATGGATGGCAACATGATCATATCAAATGGAAATGGTACCAAGAAACATATATTCTATCCTTTTGCCCAACCATTGAATGATGAGGATCAAACAATTTAGGTTGAAGAACCAAAAATTGATCAATGCTCTGTCTAATAGATGATGATTTTGTAAAAATATTTCACTATTGAAGATCAGGAGGAAGATTTTTTCTCTCTAATATTCTACAAAAAAAAATATGGAAGAAATGAATAAATTGATGACAGATTGAGGTGTTTGAGTTGTCCTTTGAACCAAGTCTTACCAAAACAGAGCACCATGAGTATTTTAGGTAAAAATTGTATTTTCACCAACTTCTTCCTCATGACTACATATTAAATTATGTTAGTAGAAATATGTGTTCAATGTTGGACCTCTCCAAGCAAGTAGAAATAACAACAGGGAGGCCACTAAATGTAAGCAAGATGTTGAATATACAACAAGAGAAATTGTTGATTTCTCTTCTTCAAGAACATAATACAACATTTTTTTGGGATTATAGTGATATGCGTGGGATTCATCCTAGGATTTTTACTCACAAAATTTATATTAAAGAATAATTTAAACTAATTAGATAGCCACAAAGGTGCATGAACCCAACAATAAGAGAAATTGTGAAGGGTGAACTACAAAAGTTACTAGATGTTGGATTCATATACCCCATATCAAACAACCAATGGGTATCACCTTTGGTAATTGTACTAAAGAAGAATGAGAAATGGATAATCTATGTGGATTACAAAGAACTGAATTCAACCACAAAGAAAGACCACTTATCATTTCCCTTCATTGATCAAGTGCTTGATACACTAGTTGATAAAAAGTACTCCTTTCTTGATGGATACAATGGTTACAATCAGATCCATATTGCACTAGAGGACTATGATAAGACTACATTCATATGTTCATGGGGACATTTTACTATTCATTTATTCCATTTGGCCTATGTCTTGCACTGCACATTCCGGAGGGAAGTCATGAGTATTTTATCTAATTTGAAAAATGACTGCATTGAAGTCTATATGGATGACTTCACTGTTCATGGAAGTAATTTTGAGGAGGCTATGCAAAATCTGGATAAGGTCTTAAGAGGATGCAAGGATCAAAATTTTTCCCTAAGCAATGAGAAGAATTATATAATAATGTCAGAGGGTATAATGCTAGGGCACCTCCTTTCCTCAACTGAAATTCACGTAGATCTAGCAAAATTTTCTTTCACATTCAACATGCCCTCACTAAGAAAAAAATATGTTAGAAGCTTTCTAGACCATCTGGATATTAAAAAAGGTTTATACAAGACTTCAGCCAAATTATAGTGCCACTTTTTTCATTACTGGGAAATGATGTTGATTTTGTATGGATTGAATGCTTTGAAAGTGCTTTTAAAAATTTAAAAGAGATGCTAACTAATCATCCTGTGTTGAGAGGATTTGACTAGAACATACCTTTTCACATCCACACAAATGCATCAAATCATGCTATTGGAGTTATCTAGGTAAAAAATATGGTAGTCTGAATTATGCAATATACTATGTCAGCAAGAATTTTCAACATACATAATTGAACTATACAATAACAAAAAGAGTTCCTAGAAGTAGTATATTCCATAAACAAATTCAGACATTATATCATAGGATATTCAGTGTTTATTCACATTGATCATGCTGCAATCAAGTATCTGGTAAAAAAACCAATAGTAAGCAATAGAATCATAAGGTGGTTTCTCCTCTTGCAAGAATTTGATGTCACCATAGTAGTAAGCTTGGAAAAGATAATATGGTGGCATCTCTCCTCTCAAGGATGGAGACCAACAGTAAAGAGAAAGTATTTAATGATTCATTTCTAGATGAGCATCTATTTTCTATTTCTATAGGAATGCCCTAGTATACAAACATACTCAACTACTTTGTCTTAGGTAAAACACCCTCCACATTTTCATCCTTTGAGAAAAGGTATTTAGTTGAAAAGAGTTTACCCTTTTCTTATATACCTGGACTTTTGTTTTATATAGGTCAAGATCAAGTAATGAGAAGGTGTATATATGATGAGGAGATATTTGATGTCCTTACAACCTGCCATAATAAACCTTGTTGAAGGCATTTTTATGCAAAGAGAACAACACAAAGGTGGTTACTAGTGGCTACTTAAACTTTACATAAGGATGTAGCATTATACACTAAGAGATGTGACAAATTCTAGAGAATGGGAAATCCCACTAAGTCTGATGAGATGCCATTACAACCTCAATTGGTTATACAACCTTTTGATAAATGGGCTTGGATTTTGTTGGCCCTATATACCCTCCATCTCAGCAGAAAGAGTATATCCTGGTCTATACATATTACCTAACCAAGTCGACAAAGGTAAAAACATCGTCAAACTAGACTAGTGAAAAGGTGGCAAAATTTCTATATGAGATAATCTTTACTAGATATAAAGTCCCAAGGGATATTATGATAGACCAGGGTATACATTTTACTACTGATGTGATTGTTGATTTGGTCGGTGAATATAAAATCAGGAATAAAAAGTCTAGACTATACCATCCCCAATCTAATGGTCAAGTGGATGTTACAAATAGAGAGATAGAGGCCATATTGAAAAATAATATAGAACTCCAAAGAAGAGACTAGGAAGACAAGCTTCAAGAATACAACATGGAATGCCACAACTAGCTTCACACCATTTAAACTATTATATGGAAAGAATGTTGTTTTTCCAATAGAACTTGAGCATAAAAAGTTGAGAAATCCACTTAAACTATGAATAGACTTATCGAAGCTAAGAGACAAAGAATTATCCAATTTAATGAGTTGGATGAATTGAGAAAGAAAATAGTTCATAACACAAAGGTAGTGCAAAAACGAAGAATCAAATGGAATGACCAATATATTTAAACAAAATAGTTCCAGGAAGGTGTCTGGACACTTTTGTTTGACTCAAAATATAGGGATCACATAGGGAATCTCATATTAAGGTGGCTATGCCCCTATGAAATTGAGAAGACATTACCTAATGGAGATGTAAAGCTTACTACTATTGATCATGTGAGATTCAAGTTGTTGGTGAATGACCACAGGTTAATATTGTCTAAAAATTCAGTTGATAAAGGCTCATTTATGGAATTTTTCAGAGGATATCATAGAAGAATGGAGAAAGAAACATCAAAATTAACCTTAGAGGTTGAGCACGTTGGCTCATTTTCTTGGATTGTAGATAATTGATGATATTTCATTAGTCTTGGAGCATTCATCTTGTTGAATACTTCAAGGATAAATAAAAGTGTTGAGATCTACCTTTCTGGGTGATCATCAACATTCTGCTAACCCATTTTTTTATATAAGTTTTTGTTTTGTAGGTTTTATTGACAAGTGATTGTAGGAGAGCATGATATCCATCACAAGGAGAGAGTGCAATGACCAAGATTTCAACTTGCATCCATAAGAAATAAGATCATGTTTGTTTGAATCATCTAGAAGAACTCATGGTTACATAAAGGACATCAAGGAAGCATTCACAAGTGGATGATATACAAATAATGATTTTCACCCCAACCAATTAGAGTTCCCTCTCTGGGAAGCATTTGTTTGCAATAAGGAGCGATCGATAAAAGTTTCGTAACATAACGAGGGAACTTGCATGCAACCAAGACTTTAGTTGATAAAGCATGCACATCAATCATTACAAGCAACAATGAGATAAGTGCATACATTTATTACTTTAATAAAGTATGATTATATTAATTATATTTAATTATGAGTTATTCCAAGTCATGAAGCATGTGACACATTAAAATACTCTTAGCCTTTTAGTTATGATGTATCCACTTAAGCCCTCCACATAAGCCAATGTGTCACATCATTTTGCTTCATGTACTCAATGTTGTCACATCCACTTAATGATTAGTCAACCCTTAATGTATTTCTTGTCCCCTTGGTAATAAATTTCAAAGAAATGAAAAGCCATCAAAACAATTCATTTTTGTCTCATTGTGTATTACACACGGAGAAGTTGTGTATCGACCGTGAGAGCTGATCGATCGGATATGAATATTCTGTATTTCTAAATTGGATCATCTTGAGGTTATGAAGTACTTTAAGAATCATGGATGGATGCAATACATTAACAAATTTCAATACTTTTACGAGGTAGTTGTGGCGAGTTTGCAAATACCCGAACAATGGAGAGGCAAAGGTAAAAGGGTTAACAATTAAAATAAGTGATGAGATTCTAGCGAGAGGTCATTGGTTTACTAGCTCAAGGAGAGCCATTTCCGAGACAAAGCTAACCCAAAAGAAGTGATGTGGCCTATAATTCAGCAATACAAACCCATGCGTGCTTTGACACATCACTCACCTGGGCGAGAACTCACTCGAAGCACACAAAGGTACCAGGCCCCTCTTTAGGGTTCTTTATTACAGGATGTTATCATGATGAAGACTTTAATCATTCAGATCTATAACTAATATATCTTTCATACAATGCATATTCAGACCTAGATCTAGAACATAATAGACTTTAACAGATAACCATAATGGAATCAAGCATGCAATACTGAATTATAACCATAAGAACACCTTGTTTCAGTCCATAATCTCCATTATATTAATTGCAGTAAATACACAAAAGCTTCATTACAATAATAGTAGTATACGCTCATGCACATAACAGATCTAGCAGCATAATCTCACTATACCCTAGTTCTCACACGTATATCTATGCTCTCTCTCTATCCATATCTACTACATAATTTACTACATATTTATAAGGGTGGGGAATTTCCCTTCATTGCTTATCTAATCCCAAAATAGGTCACATGCTATTATTAGCCACACACCGTTACAAAAATAGGATTACATGTAAGAGTGTTAATAATAGATCTCCCTTTGTCAACTATCAGTTTGCCATTCTATCTTTAGTTTGCATCCATGCAAAGCACTTTGTAGCTGATCATCCAAAAATAGCCAATGTGTGTCACGCAAGTCTCTAATTGGTTTGAGTGCTCCGCATGCTATCTCTAAAAATAGATCCTCATCATGAAAATGGCTAAGTCCTGAATCTGTCTGTTTTATGCGCAATCCTCTTTGATGCTTCTGTGCCTTTGAATGTGCTCTGATGTCCCACGTGAACCTTATGTATTTTCTTCACTAAGTGCTAGAGTTTGGTGATCAACAAGAAACAAGAAGATAATTTACAAATAATGATGAGGATTTCATGTTAGAATGCCAAGGTACTTTTAAAATATCTCTCAAAGCTTTATGGGCACAAGCTAACTTTTTTCATTCAATATTTTACTTGTGAAAGGAGATATTAAAGGTTAAATATAGTGCATTTCAAATTGTTAAATCATTTGAATAAAATCATCAAGTTAATGTTCCAAATTTCTTTCATGAGATGCTTAATAAAATGAGCAAAGAGGTTTAGAGGGTAGGTTATCCATGTCACATCATTATCTAATAACCATAGTTGTAAGAACACTTTGCGGAGGAGGACCCTCAGATATCATGGGATGAATTTGTGAGAGTGAACAATATTGAAACCTTGTTGGGAAAGAGGAGAAAAAGGAGAAACAACATTGAAATTTATACTTCACATATGCCAAAAGTTGCACCATCCTCTTCCCCACCTCAAGAACCAATAAATTCTGAAAGTATTCCTTCTACATAAGAAACCCCTACACCTATTTCACCAGATAGAATATTTATTGCTTTGAAAATTTATTGGAATTTTCCTCCCCTAAAACCTCCACTTCCAAAACCAAAAGGAAATCTACTCATTATGCTCCAAAAAAAACTAGGTGCTCTTATAGGCTTATGAAAAAGAGGAAAAAAACATCTAGTTTAAGACAATCTCAACCCATCTCATTAGATAGTGATTTGGAAGCCATATAAGAAAATTATGAGCCTAAACCATTGGAAAAATAGTATAGATATATTACTCCCACAATAACTCAAAAGTCGGGATACCATGAAAAAACCAATGGAAGGACAAGAAGAACTAAATCAAAATAAGGAACACTTCATGAAGTGAGACAACTAGAAGAGGAAATGGAGGAGGAAATGAACAAGAGAAAATGACTGCAGATGATGTCAATGAACAGGGCATTGAGAAAGTTGTCAAGTAATCACAAAATGATAGTCTACAAGAAGAAAATGTAGAACCAATATATCCCCCAAATATTATTCATGAAATCATAAAGGAACTTGAAAAACCATCTTACAGTGAGATGGGAACAAAAACTATGGGGTATAATATTGAAAATATGTTGCTGTAAAGGGTGATTACATTAACATGCTCAAGAAGAAATGAGAGAAGGAGAAGGAATACATTATCTCTAAACATAAGGAGGAAATGGAAGACAAAGACAAAGAGATTAGAAGGATGAAACAAAAACAAGAGAAAATAGTACAGGTAGCATTTGACATGTTGAGTTGTGCATAACCCCATGAAATGGCTATCCCATATACCTACAATAAAATATGTTGTACCACAAGTTTACTTGCATAAATTATGATATGATATATGACATTAGATCATCCAAGAATTTCTTTACTCTGTATCAACATAGTACACATGAACTGCATAATTTATTATGTGAGCTATATTTTCATAACTATTCCCTTCCATATGACAGAGTATAGATCCCAATTATGTATATTGGGGATGTACGGAGTTAAGGCTGTTAGGAATTAGTATTTACATTGTGTACGATAATAATTACATTGGTAATTATTATTATATAGTTTAATGTGTTATTAATATATTATTGTTATATAAACAATAATATATTATTGTGTTGAGTTGTGTATTGTTACGGAGTAACAATCACAATGAATAAATTTATTTGTTGTAACACCTTCCTATTTTGTAGGAGGTTATTAAGCTATGTATATGGCTATATAATAGCCTATGAATGTAATTCAAAATGAGTCGAATACAATATCATTATATTATTTCCTGTGTAAGAATATTGTTGTTCAAACATTTGCTATCAAAGCGAAAGAGGTTTGTGGCCGATGTGACAGATCTAAGCAAGCATTGTGTTTGTTGCAGACCATTTTAAGCAAAGCCAATGTTCATGTAGAACTGCGTTTATTTCCAAATTCACATGAGGTATGCATTTGGTATAGTCAAGCGATCGTTTATTGGTTCCTAAATTGAAATTCAAAGAATGCGGTTTTGAGTTTTTTATTTAAAAACAATGCACAACTACTATTACTTGAGATCAGAATTGGTTGTAATCTTTTCATGCATTTTGTTGTCCAAAATTCCAAAGTGCGTGTTGATCCAAACCAGCCATCTTCCTAAGTGACAGCTGTTTCAAGCTTGCAAAGAACCAAACATGGTCTCAAATTGACGCTGTGATTACATTCATTGAGACGGGATCAAGTTTTGAATCATGCATTAGAGTTTTCTTTTTTGCATTTTGCAGAGTTTGCATCGGATTTGTCATTGCCCAGCCTGGTAAGATCAACCTTGGCATTAATTTGGCTTGTATTTGAGCTCGTAATTGTGGCTTCAATCCTTGCATCGGATGAAAATATGTCTTTTTCTCTCATCTGAGCCGTGATCTATCAAATACTCAGCATTGGCATATGTACCGAATCCTGATCATGAGTTGATTGGTGGATATAATTCTTGATCTTAGTCTACGGCTCCTGCATGCATTGACTTCAAATCTAGTTGGTAGAAAGTTGATATCATGTGGCTACAACTGAGCTGAATTTCTATTTTTGGTGACGTACCATTTTCAAACCATTTTCAGCTTGTCTACATTGTAATCAAGATTGTTTCAACATTGCACAACTCGCTCCAATAGATGTCACCCGTGTGCAGTCTTCAACAACGCGACAAGACAAGTTTGCAGGTCATTGTTATCACGTCTCACTGGCACTCAGCATATCTTCGTTAGGTCGTGTATAGGTATTTTTTGTTATTGAGTCAATTTTGTTTATAATAAGTATTTTTTGTCAAAGTCAATTTTTTTATCAAAAGTATGTCTGCATCAGTCAATTATCAAAGTTGATGTCAAGTCTTCTTGGGTCCATAGTCAAAAAGTTGTATTGTCAACATTGTTATATTGTGTTTAGGTGAATATAGGTAGTCAATGTTAAATAGGTGATCTTAGGATTATTCGTATTGTAGTTTTGAGTATAAAGTGTCATTATTTTGTGTCAGTAATTTTATTGTCAAAGAGTCAAAAATTGAGTCCTTGTAAAAGTCCAAAAATAAAATTGTAAATTTTTTTTTGCCTGCATTTCAACTGGACGCACTATCGGTGGAATCCGACGTCCTTTAATATGCATTTGAGCTCCATGATCAAATCCAGCTGAGCTAGCAGCATGAAAAATGGAGGAAGGAGGCATCGGAGGAAGGAGGTCAAACAACGAGCTCTCGTCAGTCACCAACGCAGCGGGGCCGCGAAGAAAGTTTGTGGTGGCATATGTATGGTGTGAGTATATGATTTTCAGTGTGGTTTCCATTTTCTCAGTGTGCTTCAGTTTGCAGTGTTCCTGTTGATTTGAGTGGTGTGATTTATTGTTAATACTGGAAAAGAATTGTATAAGAAAGTAGAAAACTATGGAGATCCTCTGACTGCAGAGATCCTCTGACTGCCGTACTTCGTTGGAAGATGATCGGTTAGTGAATACGTTCATTGGCATTGGTGATCATGTGCAGCAAGATCAAGACAACAAGATCCAGTTAGTATGATACAACACAATACATTTTTCCCTTTCTGATTTCTTATTTGGAATTTCACATTGTGGGGGGGAATACATACCAATGTTCCATTCCCATTCTGTACCCAAAACGACTTAGTCAAGGAAAGCTTCCAGTGGCAGTGGCAGTTTTCTATCTTTTTGAGATCGAGTGGAGCGATCAATGACAGAGACTACAATTAAGAACATTACGATTCTTATAGGAAGTAATGTGAAATATTTTCGATATTTCTTCTTTTGTGCGATTTTTGATATGTAAGTTGTGTTTCCTTACATAATTCCCGATGTATAAGCATAGTGGTGAATAGTAGCACCCGAGTAAGTTAGTTCATGGATCTTGAAAGGGTTTGTGGGAGAATCCGAGAAAACCACACGAGGTCGGCAGGTTGATGATGAGGTTCTGTCACTTCAAGGTTTGTGGTAAGCCCGTTTAAAACCATGGAAGGAGAGAGCCTTTCTTTTGGATCAAGGTCATGAGTCATAGAGTTGTACATGCCACGAGGGTGAGCATCTGCAGGTTGAGAGTGTGGATGTTTTTCTACCATGTAAACACTAAGGGGGGGAATGTTAGGAATTAGTATTTACATTGTGTACGATAATAATTACACTTAGTAATTATTATTATATAGTTTAATGTGTTATTAATATATTATTGTTATATAAACAATAATATATTATTGGTGTTGAGTTGTGTATTGTTACGGGAGTAACAATCACAACTAAATAGGTTTATTTGTTGTAACACCTTCCTATTTTGTAGGAGGTTATTTTGGCTATGTATATGGCTATATAATAGCCTATGAATGTAATTCAAAATGAGTCGAATACAGATATCATTATATTATTTCTTGTGTAAGAATATTGTTGTTCAAACAAAGGCATTATGTTATTATATTTAAAATGTAATGGAAAGAGCTAAGAAAATGGAGACATGTAGACATTTGGAGAAGGTTACACCACTAAATATCAGATCTAAGGAAATAAAAATAGATGAAATTGCATAAGAATATGAAAATTATTTAGAAGTGGACGCAATTAGAAACAAAGTGTTGAGAATGAGAATAAAAACCAACACAAAAGTCGGAACATGATCAAAGAACATGCATTTCAGATTATGAAGACATGCATATCCAAATGGATAGAGTTATCACTTACACTCCAAAGGAAATAAATGCACTCATATCCAAATAAACTTTCAATGCTACGTAAGGTGAACAAATGTATTAAAATAGAGAATGAATTTGGGGATGATTGGTTTCATATAGCTTATCATCCTACAATATTTCATTTCCCAATCACACCTTAGATAGGAAAATTACAAATCAATTAGAGGGTAGAAGAAAGAGTCTAGGACAGATTGAAGAGGAGTTATGGA
Organism: Taxus wallichiana var. yunnanensis; assembly: GCA_018340775.1. Taxonomy (NCBI): domain Eukaryota; kingdom Viridiplantae; phylum Streptophyta; class Pinopsida; order Cupressales; family Taxaceae; genus Taxus; species Taxus wallichiana. Next base: position 704,936,418 of record CM031234.1, on the reverse strand, counting down.
TATTTCTATTTAGAAGAGGAAGGAATAGGAACCCCCATAAATTTCGGTGAGAATGCAATTTTCAGCGAAAAGATAAGAATCTCTTGAATGAGGACATTTAAGCATTTAAGCCTAGGGTGTAATGAGTTATGTTAATTGATTTTATAAAAATCATCTTTTGTATTTTGATAAGACTACTGTAGTCATGTTTATGTATTTCCTAAGTACATTGTTGAATATCACTATTACAACCATGAACTTTTGGCATAATGACTAATTGATATAATTATATTTAATTGTCTTTATTTTTGTGATATTATGTGTGAATTTATTATTGTTATTCCAATAAATTGTTTGGATGATTATATGTGTTTATGCCACTCTTGGTTGTAAGAATTTTTTCATATGCAACAAAAGAATTTATCTGCAATGACTCGTCAAAAGCCAAATATCTTTTCCACAACAACTAAATCTAACATAAGGAAATAATTCACAATAAAGAACCCACATTTATGAAGATATTTTGAAATGTGAAGTGATGAAACTTAATTCCTTATGTGCCATTGGAGAAGTAGTTACAACAAAAATGTGGAAAATTGAGAAACAAATCAATCTTTGATTTGGTCATTGATTAAGAACTAGTGAAGAACTGATTGTTAGTTGAACACTGTTGTGTGTTTCAAACATGTGTTGAATCTCTCACTTGTTATGTTTTTATTATTATTGGCAAATAGTTTTTTGAAAGGGACTATACCCTTGATTACAAAAGAAGGCCTAAAAGCCAGGATAAGCAAGAGAACCAGAGAGAAAAGGATCAGAATCCAAATGTTACAATGAAGTTCAAAGTAGCTAAAAAACAACTACCAAGACGAGACAAAACAGCAAAATTACTGCAAAAAAGCAGTAAAGGATCCGCAAAAAAAACAACAAAAAAACAAACAAGGACAACATAATCATCTACAGCTACTTCCTAGTAGCTTTGTCTATGATGGTTTTGATATTCTTCCAGGATTTAAACATACCCAAAGTAGTCATATGGGCAGCGTCATTAGAATCCAGCTGCTCCAAGGTCTTCTTTCTTTCCTTATCAGTACCCCAAAGAGTTGCCGGCACTCCGCTTAGGTTGGAGACACTTCTGATGTGTTGTTCAATAAATTCCTCAATCGCCCTAAAGATGGCAATGTTGTAATCATGCCTAGTCTTGGCCTTCCCTAAGTGAGAGTCCAAGGAGTGCAATTTCTTGTATATATCTTCAATTTGGTTGCTATCCACATCCTCCCTCTCCTCCTTCTTCCTCTTTCCTTTCTGTTTTGTCAAGTTTTTAACTTCATCCTTTAACAATTTCATATTTGCCTCTAAGGCTTCCAACTTTTGTAGGGCTTTCCAATTGCACTTCCCGGGGTTTGCAGCTTTTGATATGCGGGAGGTCATGAGCAATTTCAAATTCATGAGAACCCTTCTCCACGTGAGGGTCTCGAGGTTAAGCTTCCTAGAAGCCACAGTAACTAGTCTCCGCGAGGTAGAGGCCAAGTGGGGCGGGAGCATCGAAGGGGAGGCTGGAGAAGAAGCTGAATGGCCGGCATGGGGGCGATCTGTGGCGGTGGCGGGGCGGAGAAAGGAGAAAGCAGGGCTGGCGTGCGAGCTTGGCAAAGGGGAATCGAGCTAGGGGAGGATGGGAGACCGAGAAACACGAGGAGACATCATTTGTGTAACAACAAAATGAGCCCTTGGTGTAAAGGAACCGCCCGGGAATGCTTTTGAAACTCAAGAATGGAGCGTTCAAGAGAGTTTAACAAGTAATGGGGGAAACAAACTAGACGATCCCTACGAAAATGATTAAGAAAAATAAGGTGTTTCGCAGGAACAACGACAAACCTTCCTTCCAAGGAGATGAACAGTATCATCATGCGGGTTACTTCATCATATGGTGGAGGGATCGAGCTAACAAGAAGGCCCACTGTTGTGTGGGTTAGTTTCTCCTCTCCCTCAACAAATCTTCTCTCTTCAACATCTCTATCGACCCTTTTGTTAAAGAATCTGAAGCCCTCCAAGCCAAGGCCGGTCGCTTCAGCAATAAGCTCTTCATTGATTAAGACCTTCTGCCCCCCATAATCCACTGTCCTCTCCTTCCAATCCTTTGCAAAATGCACAGAGATGCTCTGGTCATGCCCCTAAACTTTTTCCATGAAGTTTGTTATGCCACCCTTGCTAAGAATGCTCCACAGCTCAATATTATCTTTCCATGCAGGTCCACACTAGGCTCAATTTGACAAGGAGGACCCCCCATCTTCTCTGTTCTGAACTGATTGCAACTAATTCCTAACTGATTGCTAAAGCCAGTCCACTTTTTGCTATAGTAATCCACACAAAAATGGAAATGAGAGCCGTTGCTATTCCCATGATCAGCTGCGTGTCTGCTGATCTGAGCTTGCTGAAAAATGCGTGTGAGAATAGCCCGCTCCCTGCCATCAATCACTTTATCACCACCTTCGGTTTCCGTGGAGGTTTGAATCCACCTTTTAACAGTCACAATGCAGCCCACATGCATGATTTTCAAAACCGTGTATCTCCACTTGAAATTCCCCATATGATTCACACTATCTTGATTATTAGACATGATTTGCATAAACCAATACTTTAAATCAACACGTGTGGGAGTATTTTTGATCCACACCCAAAATTCATAACTCATTTCAAGATATTGCTTACGTATGGAGTTCCGCCTGAATGTTGTTTTGAAGCTGTTTAGGGATGTTATTATTGTCCCAAACTGTAAGGTTAACATTAATGCCATAATTTGCCAGCACATCCGCCAATTTATTACCCTCCCTGTAGGTATGCATGATCCTGATGTTATTGAAAGTATGACTAATACTTATGGACTCTGCAATAAAATCCTTGATGCTCCAGCTTGGAGATGAGCACTGCTTAAGAAGATTAATGATATTTAGGGAGTCTCCTTCAATGATGAGGTTCTGAATATTATTTTCCTGGGTAATTCTCAGACCCCAAAGAGCAGATAAAGCTTCAGCAAAATGATTAGTTTGAATTCCCATTTTACCAGCATACGCAGCTATTAGATTGCCTTTATGATCCCGTATCGCTCCTCCCCCTACCGCATTCCCAGGGTTTCCCTTAGAAGCCCCATCAAAGTTCAACTTATACCAATTTAGATCTGGAGGATGCCATTTAATCAAAGATCTATCAATGCTATTCTGGGAATGTTCCAACTATTAATTGATCCAATCTGCCAGTTGGAAAGAATGAATTCTTCATTTTCTGGATATCTCTTGTTCTTGGGGGGTTTAAATCTAGCAATATTCTCTTTGATACCATTAGAAATTTTCCCAATACTAAGTTTGTAGTTTTGCTTTTTGTTTCTGAAGATAATATCATTTCTGTCCTTCCATATTCTCCAGATTAAATGAGGGATAACCAGCTTCCAAATCCTTTTAACAACACAATGCTTAAAGGGTGGGTTCCAATGAGTCCATAGCTGATTGAGATCCTTCGGCATCACCCAGAGAGCTTCAAATTTAGAAAGGGCAAAACTCCATAATCTAGTGGCATACTCACAATGTATGAATAGGTGGCTGATATCCTCAAAATATTTCTTACAAAGATGGCACCTATTAGGGATTATTAATCCTCTTCTCATCAGATTGTCATTGGTAAGAATTCTACCTCTGATAGCCAGCCAAAGGAAAAAATTTATTTTGGGAGTTAAATCAGACATCCAAATCCTGTTCCAATTGAACTCTGTTTGATTACAATGAAAGAAGTTATTGTATCCAGTTTTGACAGAGTAATTCCCATCATTGGAGTTAATCCATACCAACTCATCCTTGGAATCCATCTGACTTAATGGAATAAGTTCTAAATGATCTTGAAGGGAGGAAGTAATTTGTTTCAGATCATTTCTATCTACAGTAAGTTTTTTCCACTTCTTTCTGGTACCATTTTCCTCAATATAGTCCTTGATTTTGATGCCATACTTGTTTATAAGACTGTCCTTGGCCATCCCAAAACTCTCCATGAGATTGCCATTAAACCAATTGTCCTCCCAGAAGTTTATGTCCCTACCATCCCCCACTTTCCATTTACTGCCCAGCCTGATGAAATTTCTGCTTTTAACCAAATTGTTCCAAAAAATGGAACCATAGGGGAGCTGTTCATCAAGTAGAAAGGAGTACAAAGATTGATGCTTTAGGTATTTTGCTTTAATTAAATCTATCCAGGGTTGTTTCTCAGTCAGCATTCTCCATCCCATTTTAGCAATGAGGGCCTCATTCATTTTCTCAATGTCTTTTATACCCAGACCTCCCATAAACTTTGGGGTGCAAACCTTATCCCAAGCCACTAAATGAAATTTGAATTTCTCATCCATGCCTTGCCATAAAAACTTTTTTGGATCCTTTCAATCTTATCCCTGAAAGAGGAGGGGATCTTGTAGAGCGACATGATATAAATTGGCAGATTTTGGAGAGTACTTTTGATGAGCAGGCACTTACCAGCACTAGATAAAATGGCTCCTTTCCAACCAGCCATTTTTTTTTGGAATCTCTCCAATAAATCATCCCACACCTTGCAAGAGACTTTCCTAGTGCCGAGAGGAAGCCCCAGGTAAGTGGCTGGAAGCTCACTTATTTTACAGCCCAGAATTTTAGCTATTTTAAGCTGTCTTTTCTCAGGAGTGTTGAAGAAGAAGATGGTGCTTTTGTCATAATTGATCTCCTGCCCAGAAGCAGATTCGTAGAGCCTCAGCAAGGCCTTGGTAGCCTTGGCTTCAATGAAAGATGCCAGAAGAAGAAGGATAGTGTCGTCTGCAAATTGCTGATGGGAGACAGCTCGACTGATGGAGGTGGGCTTGGAGCCACTTAAAATTCCGTCATTCACCGCTTTACCAATTGTTCTACTGAGGCTGTCAGCCAAGAGAATGAAAAGTAAGGGGGAGATGGGGTCTCCTTGTCTAAGTCCCCTGCTGCTAGTGAAAAAACCCACTGGTTCACCATTAACAACCACAGAAAATCTGGCCGTGGATATGCAAGCCTTAATAATTCTTCTAAATTTTTCCGGAAACCCGAATTTTGTTAAGACTTTGTCAAGGAAAGCCCAAGAGACCTTGTCAAAAGATTTATTCATATCCAGACTTGAGGACCATACTCGCCTTTTTATTATTTTCCATTGAATGTATGGTCTCATGAACCATAATCACTCCATCTTGTATAATCCTGCCTTTGATGAAGCCACTCTGCTGCCTTGAGATAAGTTCATTCAAAATGAGCTGGAGCCTAGTAGCAATAATTTTGGTAAAAATTCTATAGATGGCATTCACCAGGCTGATAGGTCTGAAGTCCTTGAAATCTTTAGCATCCATTTTTTTTGGGGCCAGCACAATGTGAGTGTTATTAAGTTCTTTTAGAAGATTACCCGTTCTAAAGAACTCATTCACCGCTCTGAGGAGATCCGTCGAACAGATTTCCCAAAATTTCTGGAAAAAATTTATGGAAAATCCATCCGGCCAGGAGCCTTGTCACCCTCTAAAGCAAAAACAACTTTCTGCAGCTCTTCCAGCGTAACCGCTTTGTGGATATCTCTGAAATTTTGTTCCTCAATTTTATTTTGGGGGATGGCCTCCAACATAAAAGAAATAGCTTCAGAGTTGTTGATATTCCCCTCCTCAAGAAGTTTTTTATAGAATTCAAGCACTTCTTTCTTGATGCTATTGGGATCTTTTATGATATTTCCATTGTTTTTAGAAACTTCTAAGATCCTATTACAAGCTCTGTGCTTTAGAGTGGTCATATGAAAGAACTTCGTATTCCTGTCTCCCTCTTTAAGCCAAATAGCTCTAGATTTAAGTCTCCATAAAGATTCCTCTCGACTGCAGATCGTATGCAACTCTGAAAGAATATTCTTTTCATTTACTTCGTCTTCAGCCGATCTCCCCCTAGTATCCATCTTTAATTCCAGCTCCTGAAGTTTTTGCTTTAACTTTTTTTTTCCTCAAAAACATTACCAAAAACTCTTTTGTTCCAGATTTTGACTTGCTTTTTCACATTTTTGAGCTTTTGGACCAATCTATATTGAGCAGTGCCTTCTCCATTCCATCCCCACCATTCTTTTATCTTATCATATATATTGTCATGTTCCATCCACATCTTTTCAAATTTGAATGAGCTTCTGGTGGGTTTAGTCCAATTGAGAAGATTTAAAGCAATCAAATTGTGATCCGATCCAACTCTGGGCAAGGAGGAGAGGTGAAAGTCTTGATTGAGAATCCAGCTTGCTGAAATTAGTGCCCTATCCAATCTTAACTGAATAAACTCTTTCCCCAATCTTTTATTATTCCAGGTGTACTTATTCCCATGAAGATCCACATCAAAGAGGTTATGCTCAGCTATAAAATCAGCAAAATCCTCCATACCAATAGAAAAGTTAGAGGAACCTCCAAACTTTTCTCCTGGGTTTAGTGGAGAGTTGAAGTCCCACATAATAAGCCAGTTAGCAGAACCATGCTGTTTTCTAAAAGTTTTAAGGTCAGCCCAAAGCTTCCTTCTACCACTAACCGTATTAGGGGCATAAATGTTAGAAAGGATCCATTCATCATTATTCTCAAAAGCAACAAATTTGATTGCAAGATGATTAATACTAGCATTAAGAACCATACCAGTACAGTGTATTTTATCCCAAAGAGTAGCCAAATTTACCAAAAGCTCCCTGGGAGTCAACAGCCGCCATTTCAGAGATATCCCAGAAACTCTTTTTAATAGTTTCAAGGGTCATAGCTTTCATCTTAGTTTCTTGCAAAATCAAAATATTAGGATTACTAGAGTCCCTTAACTCCTTGATGGTTCTCTGTTTGGAGTTTCCATTTAGGCCTCGGATGTTCCATGAAATAATCTTCATTTGGAATATTTGGTGGTTGGAACTGCTGATGGTTCAACTGGCGCTGAACTCCATCTGCAATGTCCCTCTCCGTTCTCTTAGATCTAAGAGCCTTTTTAGAGGGTCTTCCTCTTTTTGTACTTCCTCCAAAGTCCACTATTCATTTAGCAGAAGATCTAGTTGTTCTGGATGTGGAGGTGTCCCAGTTATCTTTATTTATTTATTTTATCACTGTAAAGTGATTCTGGGATCAATTCAAATCCTTTCATTCTTTTTTTCTTTTTTGAAATAACCTTTGTGAATCCCGAATCTGGATCCTCCTCATCCAAGTTGGGCGTGACTTCTCCCTCTTCACATTCTTTCTGAGTCCTGTCCGATGTGTGTATATCAGCTGTTCTGGTGCTGAAGCAAGCAGGTGAAACCGCTGATATATTGCTGAAACAAGGAAGTAAATCTTCTAAAGAATTACCATCTCCCCTAGGAGAGTTTTTCTGCAAAGGTTCTTTAGGAGCAGAACACTCCTTGTTTGAAGTTTCCTCAGTGATACTCATCAGATTATCTATCTCGAATTCCAAATTTCTTTGAGATTGCTCAGTAGGGACTATATTAACCTTCACAGAGCCTTCTTGCTCGTTCACCACCATGAATACCTTCACAGGATTTTCCAGGTTTTCTTTGCTCGGTACTTCAGCAAAGCTGCTGCTGAGACTTTGGGACGCCAGACCAGATGTTTCCTTATTTGAGTTCTAAAGCCCCCTTTTTTTTTCCCCTTTCTATTTAATTCCAACTCCTTCTGACTAGGAGCTTTCTTTTCATTCCAGCTATCCGTGCTAGGAATCCTACTATCCTTATTCCGAACTGGGTCCTCCACAGGCTGTTCAGCTTCCATTGCAGGATTCTTCTTCTTGGAACAACCTTTATCAGAGTGCCCAATGCTATGACAGTTGTTACACCTCAGAGTTTCAACCTCAATTTTTTGGGTCCAAATCCCATATCTAGACTTCAAGATTATGTGTTCCGGAAACTCCTGATCCATTGTAGAAAAAATACAGAAACGAGCAAAAGCAAGTCTGGATCTATTTCTCGTGGGTCCATCCAGCCCGATAGGGGCACCTAAGGATTTTGCAATATTTAGCAGAATTTCATCATCCCAAAAATGCAATGGAAGTCCAGGTAACCTACACCAGATTGGGATGGTGTTTATATTTTCAGTATTAGGGTCAAATCCAGGATACCATTTTTTCAAAAAAAGCCCCATATTACCCAGCCACCAAGGTCCTCCCAGAAGCACCGATTCCAAATCCTCTTGCTGATTAAATTTTGCCAGAAAAAAGCCTTGTTGTATTCTTCTTCATATCACATGCTGTAAATGATAAGATATAAAGGAAATGGTTGGTGCCTTGTAACAAGAAGTTAAGTGAGTCGATTTGGAATTAGAAAAAAGAGATTACTCTTATCTTTTGTTCCTTGTTGTAATGTTTTATGAAAATCAATAAAGAAATTTGAGTTTTGTCATTTAATTTTTAGTTACAGAGTTAGGAAGGGTTTAACACCCAAGTTAGGGCCCACTTGAGGTCATCTAAATCCCCTCCATTGTTTCATTTCATGCATATTTACTTAGGAACCATCTTCTCTCTAAATCTACAACTTTATTTCAGTAATAACATTTAACAATAGTTCATTTTCAAGTTTGATTTTTATTTTACTTTCAACATTATTATGTGACATTATTTCCTTTCCAACCTCTTAGATCAACTATAACTATGCATACATCATCGACATTATTTCAAGTCTACACTCCTTGATCTAAAAACTAAATGAATGTAACCCAATGTACAACATATTAATTGATGTAAGTTGATTTCACCACCATAGAATAATTATGTTAACATTAGGGTAAATTTTAGTGGTGATTCTTATTTGAATATTTAAATTTTTGAAAATTGCATTTGGAAATTTTGAGGAGTTCTACGGAGCAACATTTCACCTAAATTTTGGGATGGAAGTTACTTTTGTGGTTTGGCTCGCCTAGTGTTTAAAATAAATTTCATATTTATACATGTATATTGTCACTACCTCAAAACACCAATTGGGTATATTCACTAATATATAGTAATAAAAAATATAAGTAGATCGGATGCACGATTACGGATGCCCAATTACATTATTACGACCCCGAATGCGTTATTAGGGATGAGTTTGACCAAAAAGTCTAGCCTCCCGATTGCGGATGCTCAACCACATTATTAATGACACCCGGTTATGTAACTCACACACCTAAGCGTAGTTAGGGTTAAGGTTTAAAAAATAATTTCTAGGGTATGTTTGAGAATATTAAAACTTCTCATTCATTTTTAGGGTTTTCTTGAGGTTTGTAACACAAGATTCACCTATATCAACCAAGAGGCTACATGGATGGACACCTGCTGCATAAATAATCATTCATCTATGTATGCAACCACCTATTTTCATGTGTGGAGGCGTTAATGGTTAGAAAATTAATTTGGTGTGAAGGAAAGGCAATGGTTTCGATCAACCCATTCAAGGATAACCATTTTTCTTCAAACCTTGTATTTTATTTAATTGAATTTCAAGCATATAGTACATGGTATGAATCAAACTGGTTATCATTCTTTCTTCATCCGTGATAACACTATCTATCAATTATGTTAGATTCCTTATAGTATGAAATTAATGTAATGTCGGATCTATCATGTATAGTTCATATTGATTTTTATTTTCTCTATGAAGTCTTATAACATTTGATATGGTATTTGGATCTACCCCCATTCATATTTGTGAAGTTTCAATTACTGATTTATTTTTGTTTATTGCCACCCGAGTATATGCGGGCACCCAACTACATACAATTTGGGTGGCTGCATGCACAAATGTCTGGATGTACATGCAATCGAGTATTTTTACATGCATCCACCCAATTGTATATACAGAAAACATCTATGTATGTAGATAGTCATCTACATATACACCCAAGTAGATGCATGTATAGATGCACGACTACATACGCAAATGGGTGTTTGTCGGTTGTTATTCTTGACATGCCTTTTCTAAAAGAAATTATTTTCTGCATCACTATATACATTTTTCTCATATTCTCCATCAACACGAAATCCATTTTTACAAATTCTAAAAAAATTCAAGTTTGATTTTGTTAGGGGTCTTAAAATTTACCACGGTTAGAATAACATGCAACACTATTTTTATCAAAGGAAGAATTCTCACCAAGGAAAATCATTTTCCTTTCCAATAGGAAATTCTATCTTCTTCCTTAAAAATAAGATTTTTCAAGAGGTTTTTTCTCATTTCCCTAGTGAATATAAGAGACCCATGTACTTTCGAGGAAGTTTACCAATTTTGATGCCTAATATATTATATATTTCTTATTAGAGTTGAAAAGGGGCATTAAAGAAAAAACTTGTAATTTCTAGTAGTTGATTTCTTTCCTAATACAATTACATATCTCTATAGGAGTTAATATTTATAGATTCTATTATTTTTATCTTCCTAGGATGATTGTATCATCTAAGAATAGAATATGATAAATGGGAAGATATTTTTGATTCATGTTTAGGCCTTGAAATTTTCTTTCATCTATTTTTTTGAAGTATGGTTGAGATTTTCCTCTATGATTATAAAAAGAAAAGGAGATATTCCACAATTGATCAATATAGAGAAGTGGGATAAAGAGACAAAATTTGCATCCCAACCACACCATATTGGAGAGAATCAAATTTTAAGGAGAACATTTCCCAAGAATTTCTAGTTGACTTTGTCATAGGCTTTTGAAACATCAAGCTTCACCACCATTCCTTTTGAGTTTGAGATAGCGAGATAATGGGTTACCTCATGTGTGATAATAGGCTCATCTATAATTTTTTTACATTTGACAAATCCATTGTTTTCTTCTAATATCGGATCGATAGGACCTCTTTGAGTCTAATGGCCATTGATTTGGTGGTAATCCTATAAGTTGTGTTGTAAAGTGAGATTGGTATGAATTTAGATAATAATGTAGCTGAGTTCTTTTTGGGGATGAGAGATATGAACATGCGGTTGGATTATTTTCAGATTCTTCTAGTGCTACATTCTTCATTTACAACTACTACAACCTATAATTTTAACAACTCCCATAATTTATATAAAAAGAGTTAGGAATCCATTCAAGCCTAGAGCTATATCCCCATCCATTTAAAAACCACCGTAGGTAGCTCATCTTCAAAAAATGGAGCCATTAGCTAATGATTCTAACTTTGTTTGACCAAATATGGGATCACTTGGATGAACTCATCCATATCTAAGTCATTGACTAACATATTATCAATAAATAGATTATGGAAGAAAAATATTGCTTAAGGCCATATCTCCACTTTGGGTTATCTAGAGTTGAATTATTTTCCTTCACTATTTTATTGATCATATTGGATTATTTTATTGTAACCATAGAGCAATGAAATAATTTGGTATTATGATTGCTATCTTGAAGAAAATTTTCCTGGACTTTGACACCAACGATCCTCCTCCTTGGCATATATATCTTAGAGTAAAGATAATTAAGATTTCTCTTGTTGAGGTAATGAATCGGTGAGACTATGCATTTGTATTTTTGTGTTCAATGTTTGAAGATACTTCTCAATTTATGTCACACCCTACATTTTCATTATGTTTTGTAACAAAAATAAGCTATATTGTATAAAATAATTTACGAATGCAAGAGGATTAGTGTTGTTACGTAGTCTTGTTTGTAGCTATACATACATACATATATCCCGAAAGGATATATATACTTATGTATAGTTTCATGTTTGACATCGTAACTAGGCTCGTCGTCATGCATTCATGGATTACTTAATATTTATAACTTTTCTTTGTTTTACTTGTTTATATGATTTTACCTTACCTTTTTGTTGTGTATGATGATTATGTAATATTGATAAGCTATTTTGTTGTTGTACTTTGATTAAATGGTATACATTTTTGTATTGTTAATGTTTTTGATCATCAAGGTAATGTTACTTACTTTAATGAATTGCTTGGAAACGCTTTAATAATGTAAAAATTTCTCTTTGTTGATATGTCGATGGGTCATGAGTTCAATCGAGATGGTTACAATATTCTTCTTATTATGGGAAAGATAAGTTGTTAAACGCGGCGGGTTTAATACCACGGGAAATTGATATAGTTTTGTTATATTGATGGAAAGGTAAATGTTTATTTAAGTTGATCTAATATGATCTTAACCATGCAAGGTGTAATGCATTGTTTAAATTCTTAAGGTCTTAGACCATAAAAAAATTAGGTAAGGTTTAAATGTCTTGGTTTAAATGGTCTTAGACCATGGTAAGTTGAAATTGAAATGTTTGGAAAAAAGGACTATGGTCCCCAATCGTATCCCCATGCATTTTTATTGTTGATTATTGTCCACCATGCACCTTAGGTTAGTGTTTATTTTAAGATGATCTTTGATGCTCCCGGACTCCATGTAACAATGGAGGGAAAATGGTGGTGGCGAGTTTCCCTAAGCCACTACGTGGCACCTATAACTATTGAATGTAATTTAATTTCTAGCATGGTTTTTGGAAACTTTGAAGCTTCCTTAAGAAGCTACTGCATATACATACATAATACATTTTTATATCCCCTTTTTTCTTGTTCGAACTCTTCCTTTAGGAAAATTCTGCATGGCAGTTTAGGGAGCAGTTCACTTGAGATTTTTTTAGTTTATCTTTGCTAAAAATATATGCATTTATTTTGGGCATCAAGGGATTTTAAAATTTTGATAATTGTTGGAATATTGGAGGTTTTGTTTTGTGAAAATTTGGAGTTTTGCTGGGTCGACTTGGCTGATGATTTTGCAAGAAACATAGAGGAAATGTTGAAGAGATTTTTAAGGTTATAAAGTCAGATTATTGACTCTTTTTCTTGTTTTTAACTTAGAAATTGATGAATATTAATTGGTATTATCATGTTTCTTGATCTATGTGTTTATTCATTTGCAAACTATTTGAAAAACTAAGAAAAATAATGCGAGAATGCGTTCTCTTTTATTAGGTATTTGGAAAGATAATGAAGTAGGGTTCTCCTTTTCCAAATACGTATCTAGGTTTGATCGAATGCTTATTTTCTTGAATCAATATTTGAGAAAGGGTTTCTTAACTCTTTTATTGGATTGTTGCATTTTGAGTTATATGGAAGTATTTGGTTTTCTATGTTTGCAAATAAACCTATGATTAAATTTAGATTGGAATAAGTATTTATGAAATTCGAGTAGATGACATCTTTCCTTAAGTAGGTATCTCAAAAATTAGAAAAAAGTATTCAAAACTAGTGCTAGGTTGTATTTTGTGTATTATTTCATTTATTACGAACATTGATCATGTTGCTAACTATGATGACATTTGATAATGGATGTTGTTAAAGTAGTAGGGTAAGGATGTTTGGCTTGTTATAGTTGAGTGGGGTTCTCATGACCTTTTTATATCTTGTCCATGTTAAAATAATATGATTGTAATTGTTCAAGAAAGGATTTTTTTAATCAATGTGGATTTTTATTCCTTCTATTTGCACATGTGAATGGTTTTCATTCTTTTGGAATTTGGAACGTAATATATAAAGTGTATTATCCAAAAAACATTGCTCTCTTATTTTTAAAGGGAAATTATGCGATTCATTTCATAAACAGGCTATTATTGTTATTATTTTGGAAAAATAGTGTGGTTTAAGTTTGATTGAGGATACTCTTTTATACTTCCTTATGACTTGCATTATATCAAAATAACTTAGTTATATAGGCGCTCTTTTCGATTCATTTAGAAAGGAGTACAAAATTTTCTTCCTCACTATTAAATTTTGATGTTAATGGACTTGTAAATTTTGAGACATGACTGAACCTTAGTTAAAACTTTGTTCATTAATGATGAATAAAATGAATATGATCCTTTGTTCTTATGGCCTAAATTTATTAGTTATAGCATACTTGAAACTAGCTTCTTATTTGAGTGAGAAAGTAAAAGATAGAGTGTAGAAAAATCTCTCTCCCATTGATTGTTCTATGCATTATAAGTAGAATTTGTTGAAAGATAGAATGGGTAATCTTTTGATCCTTCTACTTGAGGTATCTCTCTTAGTGAGTTGTTAAGTTGTTCTGTTTCATAGTTCTAGTAATAAAATTTATCTTGAAGGAACCTTAGTTAATTAAACCCTAAGACTAGCTTATGAATTGGAATATAGTGAATGTTGGAGTTAACCTTGATATTAAAGACATGTTTGCTCCATTTTACAATTAACACTCTGGTGTGGGAAATGTTGACTGTAAACATAAATTAATGATTGGAAAGAAATTTTGTTTTCTTATTTACTTAAACTTTTAGATAAAGTCATGGTTGGTTAAAAGTTAGAATGAGTTATTAGGAAAAATAATCAGTTTGTTGGTTATGATGCATTAATAAACTTACTTGAAGTTATTACAAGTCATTAAGATACTACTTGTTGGATTATAACGATGTTTATTAGAACCTAGTTCAAAAATTGGATTGACTTCCTGGTTTAAGGATGTTTACATTTGATAAAAATATTATGGAGTTATGAAGTGTATCTTGAGTTAACCTTAATATATTCATATAGTTTGTAATATAACAACATGATTGTGAGTTGTTAATTCATGTTAGTTCGATGAATTGACCATGTATACCTTCTCTCTTTCCTTTAGATGTAGGATGGAGTAGATAAGTGACATGATTGTTGGATGTTATACACGTGAATTGATCACGTATTATTGTTTGAAAATACGAATACGAGATCATTGTATATATTAAAAAGTGAAAACATTTAGTTTGTAGATTTTCATAAGGCATTATGCATATTTGTAACAATCTAGAAACTATTGTAATATTTAAGATAAATAAGGATTCTTCCTTATTGAGTTTAATAAATACATTTATTATTTTTAATCCTAGTACAAGTTGTAATAAAGTTTTTAGGTTGTTTTAATAGTGGTATATACTTATGAAATTAATTAAATTTGATGTGAAATGTATAGAACTATACTTGTTATAATAATATGATTATACATTATGAAAATCATTATCATTAATTATTGAATGGAATTTATTACAAAAATATGCATGACAACATCAATATTATGTTTAAATAAATGAGAACAATTAAATAAAGTTGTAATGCACAATGATACGAAGTTATGAAATAATGATAATTCGTCTCTATCTTTATTTGCAACATGATTAATTAAACAATTAGTCCATTTACATAGTACAACTATACATTATCACATTGTTATAATTGTATCCGTACTTTCACAAACAACGAACACATTACTTACGATATATTGATGTCTTGATAATGTATGTACTAATTTTCCTAACTATGAATTAGGATAGTAATAAGTGTAACTTGATTAATACATTTATGTTATACAACGACCTTAAGTTTTCCTAATACTTAATGGTTTATATCTATTTCTTAAAGGAATACATAAACTTTAGATGATAAATTAGTGGGACTAAATGATACAATTAGAAAGAGATGGGATCGTTACAAAGAGATTATGGTTAAAATAAACCTATTCCTAGCAACAAAAGTTATGTTGTGACACTATGGGTTGAGATACTTTGTAAGTTAGTAACGAGTTAAGTTATTATAGATCTTGTTGTAAACAAATAGTTAGAATTAACATTGAAACAATGAAATCTACCTAGTATTAATATAGTGACGTGTAAATAAAGTGTAGGCTCTATGTCACGCCTATCCATTTGATTGAACTCTATCCATACCACCTTAGGATGGCTACGGGAAGGGTAATGAGTATTTAATGATGAATGCCATTAAGTAGTCATTATATTTCTCATAGGGATCCTAAGATGGGACTCATAGCATACTCTCGAATTGAGAAGAGAGTCCGAGATCCTATGTCTTCGAAAAAAGAGAATTTAGTCTTTAAAAAATAATAATAATAAAATGTGATCCAAATAACATGGTAGAGACGATTGTGTAGTGATGGGACAAGTTTTTTTTATCTTATGTGTAATCTCGAAACTAAGCATACAATGCATCACTTGAAATTTTTTTCCTAAGTAGTGTAACTAGCTTATTACACTGTCAATTCACCAAGTTCCTATCTAGTTATGTGAGATGCCAGATGAAACTCGGTTTATTGGTATTGAGGTAGACGCTTAGGAACTGTAGTTAGTTGTCAATCGGTATATGTTATGAAAGTGTAACAAACCGTATATAAGCTATACAAAATCAATTAGAGTGATGTTAAAGGGGATCGGGTAGATATAATTGACCTTTATAGTTGCACATGGTTATATTGTTATCAGATGGATTGTAAACTATATTTTATGTTGGATTATAATTTCTGCTAGTTAAAATCATTGAAGGCATTAAATGAGATTAAGGGGTTTGTTTTAAAAGAAAAAAATCCCTTAATTTGGAGTAATTATAACAAGGGTGTTACATTTTGGTATTAGAGTTGAAGGTTTATATCTCTTGGACTTAATGGGTCCTTATATTAACACAAAATTTGTATTCTTGTCTAAAGAAAACAAAATGGTTATAACAAGAGGAAATGTTGCAAACAACTAGGATGTAAGGGATGAAGTAACAATAGCCCGAAAACTAGATGAGATACTTGCATACAAACAGTGGATATTGTAGGGATAGTGATAACAATGCCCAAACTTAGGGGAATCCTAATACTAGAAACCAAAATGTTTGGAATCACAATGTAGTGGATCATAATGTTGCAAATGTTAGCACAACAAATCCTAATGCTGAAAATACTAACACATGAAACTAACTTGAGAATAAAAGAGCACACTTGGGAGTAGAAATGTTAAGAGACATCAAACATATCAGTTTGCCCAATTTTGTGAGAACAACCTTGGGTGATGGAGTTGAGAATTGGCTTAGTGAGATGGAAAATACTTTGAGATTAGATATTTTCCAAAGAAACTAAGGTTGTATGTGGTGTTTATCACCTCTCCAACAAGGTTTCCTCTTGGTGGGATAACCAAAAGGTGGAATTAGGTGTTGTTGCATCAAACATAACTGGAGATAAATTTAATTTTTACTTCAGATGACACTGGTTACCACAGCTTGTATTATGACTAGAAAATGTCTCGAGTTGCAACCTTGGTACAAGGTAAAATGACCGTAGTGGAATACCGGGATAAACTTATTAAACTTCTAAAATATGTTTCACAGTACCAAACTGATGAGAAATTTTGTATACACAAGTTTATCATGGGACTTAATCCCATCATTGGTGGAGAGGTGGATGTTCATGGTCCTTCGACCATGGAAGTTGTTTTCGAAAAGTCCATAAGGCAAGAGAAGAAGTTGCAAGCTATATCTTCTCATAGAGATGAAAAGAGAAATTTTTTAGTTCACCTTCACCACTTGTACCAAGAAAGACTTGGTGGAAAAAGGTTGGCAATAAGGCCAAAAATGGAAATAAAAATATAACAACTAAGCCTACTACAAATCTTAAGAAAAATTGGGAAAAATATGCTAATGACAATAAGACTGAAAGAAAAGGACCATTTTTTGGATGCTTTAAGTGTGGTGGAGATCACTATGCCAACAATTTTCCTTTGAAGAACAAGGAAAATAACCCACAACAAATAATTCACTTTGTAGTAACAAAATCATCAAAGTTGAAAAATAAGCCACACTAGCGAAGTGCCGAGTAAGTTATATGGACTACCTGTAACTATTATTTTTTTGATCTCGGTGCAATGAATGTTTCATTTCAAATAAGTTATTTAAAAAATTAAATAATAAATTTGGTTATATGAAGAATTCATGGACTGTGTAATACAGGAATAATGTTTTCCAAACTATAAACCAATGTTTGTTTGACGCGGCATTGAACTCCTACTTTTACCATATAAATTGATCTTTACATAGCTCCTTTAGGTTCTTACAATGTAATAATAAGTGTAAAATGGTTTTCTCAACACAAGGAAGTTGTGAATTATTTTGAAAAGAAAAGAAAATGTTTGGATGACTGCTGAGAAAATAGCATTCACACAAGGCATATAAAGAAACTTGTGGGTAAGGTAGATTTATGCAATGCAAATAAAAAAGGATAAGAAAAAGGTGGCATGCTTTACGCAATAAAAATATCAGATTTCAGCGAGGAAGGTAATACTTCCTTGAAAGACTATCCACTATTACATGATTAGATTGATGTCTTTTCGGAAGAATTACATGGACTTCCTCAAGGCGTGAATTTCATTTCACAATTGATATCAATCCTAGAGCATAACTAATTTCTAAGTATCCTTCTTGAATTACTACAACTGAAGTAGTGGAACTAAAAATAAAAATCCATGAGTTGTTATCTAAAGGATGATTAGATCTAGTCGTCTCACCGAGAAGCACCAAATATTTATCAAGAAGAAATATGGCACATTAAGGCTATGCATTGATTATTACATGCTTAAAAAATCCAAAATCAAGAATAGATATCCTTTACCAAGGATTGAGGATCTCTTTGATCATATGCAAGATGCATCAATCTATTCTAAGGTCGATTTATGCTAAGGTTATCATCAACTGATAATAAAAGATGAAGATATACAAAAGACTACTTTTAGGACAAGAAAATTGTTTGGTTTGATATATGCGAGAATTCATTTAATTTTATGAAAGATAAACTAATTATAACATGTATTTTAAAGGTTTTGGACCCCAATGGAAGCTTAACTATGGTAATTGACTCCTCCGGTGAAGGCTTGTGTGGAATAATTTTGTAAAATGACCATGTGATTGCATACGAGAGCATAAAATTGAAGGTACATGAGTTGAACTATGCTCCCCACAATTTAGAACTCATTGTCATAGTTCACGCTTTGCAAGTTTGGAGGCACTACCTATTGGGAAAGCCTTTCAAACTAAAAATAGACCACTTGGGGCTGAAATATATCTTTACACAACCCAACTTAAATGCAAGACAACGTACATGGATTGAATTTTATCGTAGAATATTTTTGATATAAGTTACATAAAAGGAAAATAGGATAGAGTGGCATATCGAATAAGTCATAAGAAGCATGTTTCCACTATTGTGACCCTCGGGACTCAATTCAAAGATAAGGTAATGAAACAAATGTTAATTGATTCATATTATTGGTAAGTAAAAGCTTCATTAGCAACAGAGATCCAAATGATAAAACATTAGATGGATTTAAATTTAACAATGAAGGAGTCTTGAAATACGAAGGTAGAGCCTATGTACCTTTGAGAAATGACTTCATAACAAAATTCATGAATAAATTCCATGATGATCCTTATTCTAGACACACAGAATGAAAAAAATTCTATACGATATAAAATAAAAATATTTCTAGAAGGGAATGAAAAAGGACATGAAAAACTATGTTTCTCATTATCTTGAATGTCAACATGTTAAAGTAGAGCACATGCATCCTGTTGGTCTGTTATATCCTCACAACATTCCACACTACAAATGGAAAGTTATTAGCATGGATTTTTTTGCAGTGATTGTTAATGTCTAAAAATAAACATGACATGATTCTAGTTGTTGTTAACAAGTTAACAAAAGTAGCTCATTTCATACCGGGTAATCTAAAAGATGATTCACCCATTCTTGTAAAATGGTTTGTGCATGAAATTTTCAGATTGCACAGAGTTCTAGAATTAATAATTTCTGATAGGGATCCAAGGATGACCTCTCAATTTTGACAAACTTTGAATTTAACCTTAGGAATGAAACTGGATTTCAATTCAACATACCATCCGGAAATAAATTGTCAAACTGAATGAGTAAACCAAGTTATGGAGGATATGCTCAGGATGTATTGCATGGATCAACAATACAAGTGGGAAGAATATCTTCCATTGGTGGAATTTTCCTATAACAACACTTTTCATTCTTCACTAAAAATGTCACCATTTGAAGCATTATATGGGAGAAAGTGTATAACTCCTATCAATTGGGATAATACTGAGAGGACAGAGTGTTAGTGGGCCCTGAAATGTTAATAAAAATGGGAAAAAAATTAAGTTCATTCATAAGAGATTGAAAGAATTTGCTTTGACAGGGAAGAAGAGCTATGCAAATATGAAATGAGTAAACAAAAAATTTAATCTTGGAGATAAATTTTCTTAAGGGTTAAGCCCAAAAAGAGTTCAATAACATTTGGAAAGTCTACCAAGCTGTCACCAAGATATGTTGGACCATTTGAAATTCTTGAAATCATAAGTCTAGTTGCATATCGATTGGTGTTACCTCCCATATTGTCTAAGATGCATGATGTTTTTCATATTTCTTTTCTTAAAAAGTATGTTTTAGATGTAACACATGTCCTAAATTGGAACTCTTTATAAGTTCAGGATCCAAGAATCATGGTTGTTGAACCTATTAGAGTGTTGGAAACTCATAGGTTACATCTCATAAATAGATATATCACTCAATGCAAGGTCCAATGGGACCAATATTATGAAGAGAGTGTAACTTGAGAGAATCTAGAAGAAATAAAAACTATGTTTTTTATTTTTTCAATAATAAAAATTGATATTTGATGATCTCTTATGATATAATTTTATATTATGGTTGACTAAAATGACAAAATTATGTCATAATGCTGACTATTTGGAAAAATTTGATGATTTTAAGGTTGTTACAACCAATAAATTTTGAATAATGATAAACTGGAAATTTGAAAAATTTCAAGTTTTTGGTGAAAATGTGGATTATTTTCCTTAGTAGTGTGATATGAATCTATTTTTGGTTAATTTATTTTCTATTAATGATTTAAATCATCGGATGATGATTCATTAAGGGGGAAGTATGTCACACCCCGCATTTTCATTCTATTTTGTCACAAAAATAAGCTATATTGTATAAAATAATTTACGAATGCAAGAGGATTAGCGTTGTTATGTAGTATCGTTTGCACCCATACATACGTACATATATATCCCAAAAGGATATATATACTTATGTGTAGTTGCATTCTTGACATCGTAACCATGCTCATCGTCATGCATTTGTGGATTACTTAATATTCATAACTTATCTTTGTTGTTCTTGTTTATATGATTTTACCTTACCTTTTTGTTATTTGTGATGATTTCATAATATTGATAAGCTATTTTGTTTTTGTACTTACATTAAATGGTCTTCATTTTTGTATTGTTAATGTTCTTGATCATTAAGGTAACGTTACTTACTTGAATGACTTGCTTGCGCAATGTTTTAATAATGTAAAATTTTTGTTGTTGATGTGATGACTGGTCATGAGTTCAATCGAGATGGTTACTGATATTCTTCTTATTCTAGGAAAGATAGGATTTTAAACATGGGTTTAATACCATGGGACTTTGACATTGTTTTTTTAATGATGGAAAGGTAAATGTTTATTTAATTTGATCTAAGACTATCTTAACCATGTAAGGTGTAATGCATTGTTTATATTCTTAAGGCCTTGGACCATGGAAAATCGAGGTAAGGTTTAAATGTATTGATTTAAATGGTCTTAGACCATGGTAATTTGGCATTGAAATGTTTGGAATAATAAGGACTATGGTCCCCGACCATATCCACATGCATTTTTATTATTGATTATTAAATTTGATTATTGTCTGCCATGTAACTTAGGTTAGTATTTAGTTTAAACTGGTATTTGACCACTCGTGGACTCTATGCAATGTTAGAGGGAAAAAGGTGGTGGTGAGTTTCACTAAGCCATTAGGTGGTAGTTTACAACTATTGAATGGCATTTAAATGTAGATTTTTTTGGAAAATGCAAAGCTTCCTTGAGAAGCTACCACATGTAATACACAATCCATTTTTATCTCTCCCTTTTGGTTGTTTGAGCTCTTCCTTTGGGAAAACTGTGTATGGTGGTTTAAGAAGAAATTCAATTGATATTTTTTGGTTTATCTTTGCTAAAAATATATGCATTTATTTTTGGCATCAAGGGATTTTAAAATGTTGATAATGGTTGGAAGATTGGAGGTTTTGTTGTGTGAAAATTTGGTGTTTTACTTTGGGTTGACTTGGTTGACAATTTTACAAGAAACACAAAGGAAAAGTTGAAGAGATTTTTGAGTTTGCTAGGCACAAATTATTGACTCTATTTCTTTCTTTTTTAATTAAAACTTGATGTATATTATTCAAGATTATCATGTTTCTTGATCTGTGTGTTTATTTATTTGCAAGTTGTTTAAAAACTTAGAAAAATAATACAAAATGTGTTCTCTCTTATTGGGTATTTGGAAAGAGTATAAAGTACGGTTCTCCTTTGCCAAATACATATCTAGGTTTGATGCAATGCCTATTTTATTGAATCACTATTTGAGAAAGGATTTCTTAATTCTTTTACTAGATTCTTTTATAGAGAAAGTTTTTGGTTTTCTCTGTTTGAAAAGAAATTGATGATTAAATTTAGATTGGAATAAGTATTTATGAAAGTTGAGTAGATGACATCTTTCCTTAACTGGGTATCTCAAACATTGGAAAAATAGGTATTCACAACTAGTGCTAGGTTGAATTTTGAGTATTATTTCATTTATTACAAGTATTTAGTCATGTTGTTAAGCTGTGATGACATTTGATAATGGGTGTTGTTAAAGTACCGAGAATAAGGTTATTTGGCTTATTCTGATTGGTAGAGGGTTCTCGTGACCTTTTAGATCATTTCTAAGTTAAAATAATGTGATTGTAATTGTTTAAGTAAGGATTTTTTAATCAATGTGGAATTTTCTTCCTTCTTTTTGCATATGTGAATGGTTGTCATTCTTTTGGAATTTGGGATGTAGGATATAAAGCGTATTATCCAAAAATAATATTTCTCTCATATTTTTAAAGGGAAATTATGTGATTCATTTTATAAACGATTTATTATTGTTATTGTTGTGGAAAATAGTGCGGTTTAGGTTTGATTGAGGATACTCTTTTATAATTCCTTACGAGCTTGCATTATAACAAAATACCCGAGTTAGATATGAGCTCTTTTTATTTATTTAGAAAGGAGTGAAACAAATTTATTCCTTGATAGTTAAACTTCGATGTTGATGGACTTGTAAATTTTGAGATGTGACAAAAACTTGGTTAAAAATATGCTCATTTATGATAAATATAATGAATATTCTCCTTTGTCCTTGTGGCTTAAATTTCTTAGTTATAACAGACACAAACTAGCTTTCTATTTGAGTGAGAAAGTTAAAGATAGAGTGTAAAAACTCTCTCTCCCATTGACTGTTCTATGCATTATAAGTAGAATTTGTTGAAAGATATAATGGGTAATCTTTGGATCCTTCTGCTTGAGGTATCTTTCTTAGTGAGTTTCTAAGTTATTATGTTTCATAGTTCTAGTAATTAAATACTAAGAATGGCTTATGAATTGGAATATAATGAATGTTGGAGTTAACCTTGATATTAAAGACATGTTTTCTCCCTTTTACAAGAAACACTCTGGTGTGGGAAATGTTAAATGTAAACATAAATTAATGCTTGGAAATAAATTGTGTTTACTTCTTTAATTAATATTTTAGATAAAGCCATGGTTTGTTAAAATTTAGAATGAGTTATTAGGAAAACTATTTTGTTTGTTGGTTACGATGCATTAATAAGATTACTTGAAGTTATTACTTACAAGTCATTAAGATACTACTTGTTAGATTAGAATGATGTTTATTATAACCTAGTTCAAAAATTGGATTGACATAATTTTTTAAGGATGTTTACATTCTTAAAGTTTTTGTGCTTAAACTATTTGATACAATTTTTCAAAAACGTGAGATTTTGCATGATTTTGAATACTTTGGAGCCTTTAATCCTTGGGCAGGTCATTAACCATTATTCCACTGATCTATAAAAGTTGTTATCCCTTAACCACATCTTCTCAAATTTGAATGAGTATTTATCAAGGCTTCTTTATTTGTATGCACATTCACATAGATGGGTGAGTGGTCTAATCCGAGACTTTCAAGTATCTATGAATCCAACAACTAGTTTTTGATATGTAATAGTATAACATAAGGAATATGTACAAAGGTTTTGCAATTTTGTAGAAGTTATCTCTTTTGTTGGTCTCTAAAAATTACCTTCTTTGAGGGAATATCTAGTAAATTAAAGTCTTCCAAAAATGCCATGAAATATCTTTGTGAGGTTGTCATTTTTTGAACCACCCATTTCATTTG
Source organism: Taxus wallichiana var. yunnanensis (assembly GCA_018340775.1). Taxonomy (NCBI): domain Eukaryota; kingdom Viridiplantae; phylum Streptophyta; class Pinopsida; order Cupressales; family Taxaceae; genus Taxus; species Taxus wallichiana. The sequence goes on along the minus strand of CM031234.1, from coordinate 704,912,340 downwards.
ATGGAGATAGTATGGCATTGAAATAACCAACCACTATGAATTTCTCATGAGGATTGAAGATGAAGTACTAGATCTCTAAAAATGTCTCTCATTTTAAAGAAATTGAATTAGGTGCATACACATTGAACACATAAGCTTGGATATTATCCCCAGTAAGACGTAATGTCATAATGGAGCCAATTTTTGTAGATAAATAAAATGTCACATTTGATTGATCTTGTGTCTCAAACAACACCTAGACCACCAAATCCATCCACCACATCTAATCTAACCACATTTCAGAAGGTCTATTGTTTTTTAGCGGTCAAGCATACCTCGGTTGTAAACATCTTGGTTTCTTATATGAAATTTAAATCTGGTAGATTCATATGTACTTGGTGTTTCACCAATCATTATTTGTTAGAGGCATTGAGGCCCCTAACATTCTATGATATGTATATAATTTTTCAAGAGGATGGATCATCCCCTTCCACAGTAAGAAGTAATCATGGATTGTCTTCTAATATTCAAGTCATGTTTCCTCCATGTTGATAGGAGTCTTCATCAACTTTTTGTATAAGAAGTGAATTTAAGGGAATAACTACGGGATAAAGGAAAGCTATGGGAGAAGTCCACGGAATCTTTTGGAAAAAGCAGCCGAACAACTGCAAAAATTGACATAAGCCGACATAAAGTTGTGGAATAAAGACAAAACATACCAAGATAAGACGAGAAGCCGATAGAGGCATGAGTCAAAAGAAGTGTCTTTTGAAGCTTATTGTATTTTGTATATTTATTGTAATTAATGTATTGTATAAGGTGTGCCTCACGAAAGACTTATGTGAGTGTCATTTTGAGATTTTGTAAGAGAGATAAGAGAGTTAGAATGAAAGGAATGTATATGTCTTTGGAATGATGTAATGCATTTGATAAATGATTAATATTGGAGTTTTGGGAATCAATTATCTTGCATATTGTTCTTTGCTTTTATGTTCTTAGAATAGAAGTGGTGTATTTCCCACGTACATCCTTAACAAAGATCAATTACACCTAAGACTCACAACTCTGTCAAGTTCTTAGGTCAACAATTGGTGTCTGAGACCAGGTTTCTTTCGTTAAGTGGATGTCAGGAAATATTTCAACACCAATGTATTAGAAGCCCACGTTATTAGAAATTGAAAATTGAAGGGAAAAACAGATCGATATATTTGTGAAAGGAGAATCAAAAAGGAGAAAAATCACTTATAAGGCGGTAGAAGCGGAAGTATTTGGAGAATTCAGAGAAGAGTTTTGGTCATATTTTCCTCATTAGTTATGGCCTTGTTTGTTAGCACATGCAAAGAGGACATAATGGATGCGGATGTACTTAAGACAACCTTTTGAGTGGACTGCAACAAAATTAACAATAGTAAAATATCTTGATGAGCCGTGGACCAGAGCAATCAACTATTGGTACAAAACTACCTTAGATTCTTTCATAATCACATGGGAATTTCAGGGTTGGATGAGCTTTGACAACAAGAAATAGGAAATTTTTTTCCAGAACCCACAAATGATTTCTTCAATCAGTCCCTTTCTTAATTAAAGTGTTAATGATCGAGAAGGGATTAATTAGAGAAGCAAAAAAGTTCCTTTAGGGGACAGGCACCACAACATGGCTAACACGAAGGGGGTGATCAAAGATTCATGAATTATTAGAATTAATGGGGTGCTGGTTGGGGTGCCAGAAATAGGATGACATGGGGAAAAAGAAAAAGAAAAAGATTAGATATTAAGGAGAGATTAAGAGAATTAAGGAAAATTAGTGATTTGTGAGGGATAATTAAAAACAAGCGAAAAAGAAAGGATGAGGAAGATAGAAGAAAGGGTGAGGTTAGTGTTATAACCAAATAAAAACACCCTATGGTTTGCACAAGTGTGTGTACTTGACCTCATAGTGTGATTGGATAACATGTGTACTATCTCCAAGTTGTGAGACTTGCTCCTTGAGATAGACCTCCAGAGAAAGCTGGTTCTTGTTCCTAGACTACCTACCACAATCTACTCTAATGCAAGAAAACTATCTAATCCTAATCTATATTTCCAAGGGACTAGGGAGAGAGAGTGCATGAAAAAAAATCCTACAATAAGGAGGTGATACACCAGAAAAGGAGAGTGTGAGAATAGTCTTCCAATGTGTGAAAGTAGAAGCAACATACATACTAGAAGGGGTGATAATAGTTCTCCACAATCTAGCAACTACATTCACAACAATATTTTATGCACACACAATGATAATGAATCCTTGTAAGAATGTCAGATAGACACAATATATTTTTAAAGAGATCGAAGGGGCAAGAGGAATGCAAACAAACATAGTAGGGGAAGATACATCCACAAACTCTTATTTATTGCTTCATAATATATACAGATTCAATCTATTACAAAACAAGGGCCTAGATCACCATTCAAGAAGTACACTACAAGGGCTTGCAGCACATTGGCTTTGCAAAACAAATTTGACATATTTTTGCTCTTGAAAAACTATCTCCCTCTTTACTGATGAGCCCAACACTCCAATTTACAAATCGAGAAGAGAGAGAGAGGAAACAATGAAAATCCTAAAATCTGTCCTTCAACCACTTGCAAAGGGTAATAAATGGATTGAAATGATGCTCTGTTGCTTGTAAAATGCTCCCCATACTATCCCATAACTTGTAGCAGTGAGAAATGTCAGCCCATGCTTCATTGAATGCATCCTAACTACTAAATAAAACATTATTCTCGAACCTAGGCACATTTAATGAAAAATAACCATAGATTATTCATAAAATTATAGATTTCTTAATTTTTTTGCATCGGAATCGAAACCATGATTCCAAGAGTCTTGAGAAATGCAAAAGTTATGGCCTTCTGAGTACGGGAAGCTATTTTGGGTCTGCCAGGCATTTCTGTCATTTGACGGACTGAGCATTTACTTTACTAGAGCTGAATATTTTTCCTTTATTTTCATAAATATACCCTCATAAAAATTAATAAATCTAGTTTCTGTGGCATAGAGGACGTCGTGCTCATTCAAGAAAGTCAAATTTTTGAAAATCAGAGCTCAAAGTCAAAAGTTGTGGCCATTTGAAGTCCAGGAGGGCCAGGCACTCAGTTTTCCTTTGTATGTGGGCATATCGGCTATTTCAGGTCTTGATGTCTCGGATGTCCCTTGTGTGACTTGGGCCAAAAATCTCGATCATCCGCATTACGCTTCACCCGCTTTACAAATCAAAGTAGTCGGCTTTCAGGGGGACTCGTGTCCCTCGCATACCGCCGTTGACCGAGCCGTTGGGGCCATTGACTCTTGCATTTTCCACATCCCCTTTGTAGTCAGCTGTTTCGGCATTTTGGAGCCCACGCATCCTCATGTCCCAACCGTCCCATGGACTACGTGGGACATTTTGACTTGACTTCGCTGATTTTAACTGTTTTCGGCCATTTTGGGCAAATCAGGTTTTCATGTCTCGGGCGTCCCTGCATACTTGTGCGGCTGGGCCAAAAAAACGACTTTTTTATTCCTTGTAATCGACCATTTTGAATTTGTGATGAACTTGTGTCTCAATGTCCCATGGACCACGCGAGATAAAAATACCCAAATTTGCCAATTTCAATTGTTTTCGGCCATTTCGAGCAAATCGGTTTTTCAAGTCCTGGATGTCCCCTACGTACCTATGTGGCCCGGAAAAAAAAACCCAAATTTTCTGATTCCCTTGTAAATCGGCCATTTCGACTATGTGGCGAGCTTGTGTCCCGACATCCTATAGACCGCGTGGGACAAAAATACCGATTTTGCTGATTTCAACTATTTTCTTAGCATTTTAGGCCCGAATGTGGTACGATGAACCCTGGTATGATCCACCTTGGTTCCATCCACAACTCTTAGACCCAATTTACATTAAAATAGGCCTACGACCTCATTTTCTCATATTTTTACAATTTTTACTAACTCCTTGGATTTTTTTGGACAGGGGAGTTAGAGAAAAGAGGAGTGGTACCCCGAAAATCCAAATTTTGGCCCTTGAACCATTTCAACTTGCTTGAGCCTGAAGAATCATGTAAGTTATCCAATTCACCTTGAGGGGTGAATTTGGGATAATAGTTAGTTGCGGAAAATAAGGAATTATAGAAGAATATAAAGAAACAAAGATTGGAGAGAGAGGAGAGAGAAAAGAAGATGAAAAAGAGGAAGGAGAAGTTGAATAAATTTAAGAAAGTAGAGAAGGTAGAATATTCACCCACTTCAAGTGGAGGCCAACAATTAGCTCACTTGGAAATAGAGGCAAATTTATCAAGTCTTGCTATAATACCCGCATCTTTTGGAGACCAACAAGGGTTTGTTACTCCAATAAATCCCATATATACGATAAAAAGTCCTATTCAACAAGCATTAACAAGACAAACAACTCTAATGAGAGAGTTATAGTAATTAGTAGGAGGATTAGAACCAGTGTTTTAGAAATTATTAGAAGCGAAGGGTGGAACAAAAAGGAATTGAGGACCCCTTTAATTATTAAGGAGAGAGGAAAAGAAGAAGACGAGGTCACTGGAAAGGAGGAGTTAGTTGAATAATTCGAGAGAAAATAAAAAATAGCGGATGAGGAGAAGAAAGAGGAAGAGAATATACAAAAAGAAAAGATAGAGATAGTAGAAGAAAAAAATGAAGAAAGAGATAGAGAGGAAGATCAAGGAAGAGAGAAAGAGAAACAAAGTAAAAAGAGAGGAAGTGATGAAGGATTAGAAGAAGGATATAGATTAAGAAACAATAAATATAGAAAGGTAGTTATGGAGAACAAAAATTACAAAAATTCACCAAAGAAAGACCAACATGTGAGCCCAAAGGAGATGACCCCCAAAGTGGATGTCATTCCATGTGCCACTTAACACACCAATTGGAAATCTAGACAAAGGGAAAAGTTTGGAGGAAAGATATCAAATATTTTGAGAAGAGGGTCAGAGAAGAGAAGAAACAATGTGAAAATTCCAAGAAATATTAGGAAAACTTTACTTTGATATCAAGTTAAGTAAAGATAAGGGAAGAAAGAGCAATTAAAAACCAATTCATAATCAACAACCTTTTGTTCAACTTAGGACAAATACACGATCAACAATGGCCCGGAAGATCAAGATGCCCATTTTGACAAGGAATGTAATGATGCATTAGAACACTTATTCATATTAGAAGCCTATTGGAAGAAAAGTATTACCCCATATGAGGTTGCATTGTTATCCAAAATTCACCCCTCAAGGTAATTTTGATAACATGCATCAAATTCTTTAGTCCCAAGAAATTATATTGATTCAAGGCAAAAAATCATGTTTCTGGGGTCCCCTCGGCTTCTTTCTAACTCTCCTATCCAAGAGGAAAACCCAGCAAGTTTTAAAAATGTGAAAAAGTTGCAGAAAACAAGCTTGGGCCAGGAAAAATCATGAAAAATGGCTAAGTCCTAGTCCTCGCAACAGTCGGGACATGAGGGACATCTGGTGCGAATCGGCCGAAAGGCCGCCAGGCAGTCTACAGAGCAAAGGGGCATCTCGGGACGTCGGGACGCGCAGGATGCGAAAAGGCGAACCGGCCGAAAAGTGGAAAAAAATCGACCAAGTGTTGTTTTCGCGCAGTTGGGACAGTTGGGACAAAGGTACGCGAAAGACGCGGATCGGCCAGTTTGGCGCAAGTCAGTCCATTTCGGGCGGTTCGGAGAAATTTGTCCCAGGTAGTCCGGGACAGTTGGGACAAAAGTGCGCGGAGGACGTGAACCGGCCGGTTCGGCTGAAACAGAGGACTTTCGTACTGGGACATCCGGGCCAAAAGTACACGGAGGACGCGAAAATCTGAAGGAGCCGAGAGCGAATGGAATCTCACCACATGTCTTTGCTGCAAGCAGGAACAAGGGAGCCTGAATCGGCCGAAGTAGGAGATTTTGGTCCGGGACAGCCGAGACAAAGGTACGCGCGGGACGTGAGGGACGCGAAAAGCCGAAGCGGCCGAAGGCAAAGAACAAAAGTCAACGTTTGACCCGTGAAACTTAAAACGGCCATAAATTTTGACTCCGAGCTCCGATTTTCACAAAATTGGACTTTCTAGCTCCAGTTAGTTAATGCTCATTCTCGTCAAATGACAGAAAACGCCTGCCAGACCCAAAATAGCTATTCGCACTCAGAAGGCCATAACTTTTGCATTTCTCAACGAAATCACACAAAATTGGTACCGTTGGAATCATGGCTCCGATCCTGATGCACAGCAATCAAGAAATTCTAGATTTTATGAGGGATTGATCAATATTTTTAGAAAACGTGGCTGGGTTCATAACAGTGTTTTATTTGGTGGTTGGGAGTGCAATTAAGAGGCATGGTCATCATTTTTCTCTGCTGCAACACTTGGGACGGTATGGGGAGCCTTTTACAAGTAATATATAATCATTTTACTCCATTTAATGCCTCTTACAAGTGGTTGAAGGATAGATTTCGGGATTTCTATTTTCCCTTCTCTTTCTCTTCTCTTTTTTTCTATAAATTGGAGTGTTGGGCTCATTGTAAAGGGGGTAGTTTTTGTAGCAAAGCTCTGCCAAAATTGCTTTGTGAAGCTGATGTGTTACAGGCCCTTGTTGTGGACTCCTTGCATGGTGATCCAGGCCCTTATCTTGTAATAGATTGAACTGTGCATATCATGAAGCAATAAAATATAAGTTTGTGGATGTATCTTCCCCTGCTGTGTTTTCTTGCATTCTTCTTGCCCCTTCAACCTTGATTACAAGAATATTGTGTCTATTATTATGTTCATGCAGGGATCCATTATCATTGTGTATGTTTGAAATATTGTTGTGAATGCGTTTTGCTAGATTATGGAGAACTGTCATCACCTCTTCTAGTGTGCACTTTGCTTCTGTATTTCACGCATTTGAAGACTACTCTCACACCCTCCTTTTCTGGTGTATCACCGCTTTAGTGTAGGCTTTCATTTTATGCATTCTCTCTCCCTGGTCCCTTGGAAATTTAGATTAGAATAGTTAGTTTCCCTGCATTAGAGTAGATTGTGGTAGGTAGTTTAGGAGCAAGAACCAACTTTCTCTGGAGGTCTATCTCAAGTAGCAAGTCCCACAACTTGGAGATAGTACCCATGTTATCCAATCACACTGTGAGTTCAAGTATATGCACTTGTATAAACACGGGGTGCTGTGATTTGGTGATTGCGATTGCTAAATTACAAGATTTTGCATGTTTATTAAGGGATGATGCACTGCATTGGTACATGAGGCTGAATTCTCAAGGAACAAAACCATGGGCTGATATTGAAAGATAATTTAAAAAAAACTTTCATTTCCCAGAAGCCCCATCAAAAGGAGTAAGAAAGATGAGAGATATTATACAAAGATAAGGAGAATCAATGAAGGAATTTAGTTAGAGGTTTAACATTGTTACTAGAAAATTGGAAGATCCCCTAATAGATTAAAAAAATAATTGAGTGGTTCACCTAGGGGATACTTCCTTATCTTAGAGAAACATTAGATTCTCAATAGTTTAAAGCATTATCTGAAGAAATTGAAATGACAATCAAACTAGAATCCCAACCATGGAGAAGAGAAGGGGAAACTTCTATTAAGATTGAATTACATAGGGTGCAGTTAGAGCTAGAAAATTTGAAATTACAACAAGAGATTTAGAGGATTGAGGGATTAAGAAGTACTTCCCACCGAAGAGTAATATGAGGCCAAATATATGGTGTATAGTTTGTTGTTACGAAGGCCATAGTAGAATTGAATGTCCATATGCTGAGAATGCAAAGAGAGTAGTCGCAACAAGAGTGCATTCAATACAAAAAGCATAGTCTAGTAACATAATGCCTTCATAAAGAACATGGTGTGGCATCTATAGAATTTGGGACCAACATACTCAGAATAGTTGTCCTTTATTAGAATTTTATCCACCTATAAACCACCTAATGTATTATACTTGCATGTGGTTCATACAATCATTATCATCATAATTTCCCATCGGTGGATGCATTAGAAGACTTGAAGGATTATGCTTCTAGGAGAGCTATGGCTGCTAGATAGAATACAACACCTAACCCTCCTCCTATGCAACCATAAATGATTACAACACCTCCACCATCTACACATCCTACAATAACTTCACCACAATACCCAAATCAACAAGGTGCCCAACACATTTTGAGGATATCAAGGAAATAATTATAACCCTAACTATAAAGGTTACAATGATGGAGGTTACCATGATAGATTTAGAGGAGGTTTTAGAGAAGGATATAGAGGATGGTATAGAGGATGATATGCCAATTATCAAGGAGGTAGAGGTTACTAAGGATACCAAGGTCACAATGATGGTGGTTACCATGGGGGGTATAATCAATGAGGTGGATACAAGGCCAAAAGACCAACAAATGGCTATGAATGTGGGAAAGATGGGCACCTTACTAGAAATTTCATAGAACCCGATCCATGCAGATTTTCCATGAGAAGGGACACGATGAATTTAACTTTCCAAAAGATGCGTAATTCTATAGAAATGGATCAACAAGACTTGAGGTGTTAGAAGAAGATGCCCAAAGAAAAGTACAACATATTACTATAATTCCTTGGGATGAAGAAACTATAGCCAAAGACAAAGCCGTGAGAGCTTCTACTTCAGGAACCATAGAAGAAGAAAAGAAGGAAGAAGGAAAAGAAAGTTATAGGAGGAGGAAAGAAGAAAGAAATGGAAAGAATAGTGAATAACCACGATATAGATTTGCTATCACAATTAGAAGTGCCACCAAGAATGAGGCAGTCTCTAAAAAGAAGAAAATCATAAGATTACCCCAAGAACAACATTCTTTTGATGAGGAGGAGTGGAAACCTAAGGAAATTAGACCTGAATTACATTTTAAAGAAATTGAAAAGAGTAGGAACTCATCCATGAAGCACAAGCCAGTGAAGAAAGGGAGAAAAAATGTTTCGTAGAAGAAGAGGTTAAATCCTTAAAGGATCTATAAAAATTAACCATCAATAATGGGCTAATAGATAAACTGAAACAATTCAGCAAATACTAGAATAAAGAAGATAGAACACATCATGTCCATATAATTGAAGGGGATACAACAAGAAGAAATGGAACATATTCCAGACTTAGCAAACATGGAGGAAATCCACCATCTACCTAGATGTAGACATTTTTGATACTACCATCACTAAACCACTACTGGATCTTGGCACAGATGCCAATATGATGTCCAAAACCACATGGGAAATGCTTGGAAGACCTACTTTGGAACCCTTAAGATACTTCATTGGATTAGCGGAGGGTCATCAAGACAACCATTAGGGGTACTAAAGAATGTAGTAGTGAACTTCATGGGGATCAAGAAGATGGTGAATTTTGAAGTAGTAGAAAATTTATCTAAGAATCCCTCATATAATGCCATTTTAGCCTTGGAATGGTTTGTAGACTATAATGGGACGTTAAGCTCTGAAGAAGAAGAGGTGACCTTAAGCACGGATGGAATATGTGTTCATGTACCTCTACATGCAGGAATGAGTGCCACGTGGGCCAAAGAGGTATGGCATGACAAAGAAGGAGAAGAATTTGATGACATCCAAGGAGTCTATGCATTAAATAATTTTTCTAATATTGAAAAGAGTTTGATCCAAATTCATATGGGGAAATATTAGTTAAATCGAGAATAAAATATTAAGAGCTCGAGACAATGTGGTGGAATCATGGATACATGGGTTCCCTAAATCAAGGACTTGAAAGTTACATTACAAAAGAAGGATACTACCAAATATCATCACTTTAGAAGATAGTTACTATGTCGCGGGTGACATTTTGTACCCACTAAAGAGACATTTGAAGAAGAAGAATGATACTACTTGGCTCAAGAGGAAGAAGAACAAGAGATCTTTATGTCAGCTAGAGAAGAATTTTTCAAAGAAGAAGAAGTGAAACAAATTCCAATCAAAAGGGTATAAAAATTAAGCCACAGGGGCATCTCATAAGACACTACCAAAATATTCAAGATTTGGAGATCTAGAAGGATATATCAAGATCATGGAGAGAATATTTCCTAATGAAAAGGAAAGGATGGAAGCATTGGATGATAATTTGACCATAAATGTTGCGATTTGGTGGGTGACACAAAACAAATATATCTCATTGGAAATCAGTAACTATACTATTAAAAGCTAGATTCTTGAGAGTGAAGGCTATTATGCCACAATCCCTGATTATACGGGAGAAACTAATCCATGAAAACATATTCAAGCTTGTGAGCAACATTAGAGGCTATGCGTGGAGACCTCTCCCATTTTATGGACTCAATTATTCATATGGACCCTAGGGCCCATACCACGATCATGGTACACACACTAGGAGATTATACGAGAGAAAAAAATTGGGATCAAATAATTAAAGATTTTTGCCATACTTTCACTTTTTGGGACGTGGATTTGAACATTTTGAGGGCATTACAGAAGATTAGAACATTCTTGTTTCTAACTCTAGAATAAGCCACAAAATAGTATTCTAAAGAAAAGAGAAGACAAAATGGGAGATCTTAAAGCCGCAAGAAATCCTAATAAAGATACGAGAGATGGAAAGATGCTACAATGTGGAGAAACAAGAAAAGGAAGAAAAACCAGAAAACCTAAGGTAAAAAGTTATAGAGGATGAGAGAAAATAATAGAAAACAAAGATGAAGGAGAAAAATACTACTATTAGCCATTGAAAATTAGGAATGAGAATATTGGGACAAAGGGAACTAAAAAATGGCTAAAATTGGAGATTACTGACAAGGGAAGAAGTAGCTAAAGTAGTGAAACTACTACAAGAGTTCTAAGAAATTTTCCTAAAATATTTCAAAGAAATAAAGGGAATAAAATAAGAATTTGGAAATGATGAAAGTTCAAATCAAAGAGGGTTTCAAACCAATGAAGAAAAGGCCATACAGATTGAACCCAAATTTAAAGGTAAAGGTGAAATCTGAAATAGATTAAATGCTAAATGTTGGGATCATTAAACTAGTTGATGATGCAGAATGGATAAGTCCCATGGTGATCCAAAATAAAAAGACTAGAGAGATTTGCATGTGTAGATTATCGGGAGTTGAACAAAGCTTGTATACATGATCCCTTTCCAACCCCCTTTATAAAAGAAGTACTAGAGAATGTGGCTAGAAGAGAAGTGTATTCCTTCATAGATGGTTTCTCTGGGTACCACCAAGTCAAAATTGCTTTGGAGGACCAACCAAAACCACTTTTTCCACCGAAATGGGGATCCTTCATGTATATATTCATGCCACTTGGACTGAAGAACACACCAACAAGTTTAGTAGGATCATGATAAATGCCTTCAAAGATTTCATTCATGATTTTCTAGAGGTTTATCTTGATGATTGGATAGTTTATGGCCTATTGAAGAATCATATACAAGTATTGAGATTGATGTTTCAAAGGTGCAGAGCTTTACAAATCTCTTTAAATTTGAAAAAATGTATCTTTTTGACTCCCTTTGGTACTCTATTGGGGCACATAATATGTAAGGAAGGTTTGTTGATTGATCCTTTAAAGACTTCAGTGATTGTAAATTTACCACCTCCAAAAACTCAAAAAAAAGTAAAGACACGTGAGGACAATAATGGGCTACACTGGTTATTAGTAACCAAAATTCACCCCTCAAGGTAATTTTGGACAACTTGCAACATTTCTTCAAAGTGTGGGGCTTGAGCGAGTAGAATTGGTCTAAGTCCCAAAATTAGGTTTTGGAGGTCCCTTTGGATCTTCTCTAACTTCCATATCCAAGGAAAAAATCCAAGAAGTTAGACAAAATTGAAAAAATCCAAAAAATTGTCTTCAGCTAGTATATTGCGACAAAGCCAGGTATGTTTGTCCCAAACGTTCTGCGGGATGTCAGGACCCGAAAATATGAAATCGCCACAACAAGAGAAAATTGGTTAAGTCAGATATTTTTGGTCCAAGCCGCATTGCATTACAACAGGACATGGGACCCGCATATAGTCGAAATTGCCACAAACAAGGAATCGAAAAGTTAGGTAAATTTGGCCCAGGATGTCCGTGAGGCGTTAGGAAACGAGTTCACCGAAATGTCGAAATAGCCAATCACAAAGGGATGCGTGGAGAGGAAGTCAACAACCCTCATGACCCAGTCATTGTCGGGACAAGCGAGACACCCAAAGTTGAATTAGTTGAATAGGAAGAAGGCTTGTGGGTGGATTAGAGATTTTTTTTTGAATCAGGATAGACAGGGACACAAGGACCTAATTTCACCGAAATAGCCACATACAAAGGAAAATCAATGCCTGACCCTCTCGAACTTCAAATGGCCATAACGTTTGACCCCGAGCTCCGATTTTCATGAAATTTGACTTTCTGAAATGAGCATGACATCATCTATGCTATAGAAACCACGGATTTCTTAATTTTGATGAGGGTAGATATGTGAAACTAAAGGAAACATCATTCAGCTCCAGTATATCAAATGCTCATTCCCGTTAAATGACAAAAATGCCTTCGACAGACCCAAAATAGCTATCCACATTCAGAAGGCCATAAATTTTGCATTTCTTAACAAAAACACACAAAATTGGTACCATTGGAATTGTGGTTCTGAGCCCGATCTTGATGCAAAAAAATCAAGAAATCCAGAATTTGATGAGGAATAGATGGTGATTTTGTAGAAAATGTGGCCAGTTCGAACAATGTTTTATTTGGTAGCTGAGATGCATTAATGAAGCATGGGCTGACATATCTCATTGCTGCAAGTTATGGGGTAGTATGGGAGCCTTTTGCAAGAAAAATAACATCATTTCACTCCATTTACTACCTTTTACAAGTGGTTAAAGGATATATTTCAGGATTTTATTTTCCCCTCTTTCTCTCTCCTCTCAAAATTCTATAAATTGGAGTGTTGGGATCATTGTAAAAAAATAGTTTTGGAGTAGCAAAACTCTATCAAATTTTTTTGTGAAGCCAATGTGCTGCAAGCCCTTGTAGTGGACTCCTTGCATGGTGATCCAGGCCCTTATCTTGTAATAGATTGGATTGTGCATACTTATGAAGCAATAGATGCAAGTTTGTGGATGTATCTTCCCTTGTTGTGTTTGTTTGCATTCTTCTTGCCCTTTCAAACTCATTACAAATATATTGTGTCTATTTATACTCTTGCAGGGATTCATTATCATTGTGCATGTATGGAATATTTTTGTGAATGCATTTGCTAGATTGTGGAGAACTATTATCACCCCTTCTAGTATGCAATTTTCTCTTATTTTCACACATTGGAAAGCTATCCTCATTCCCTCCTTTTCTGGTGTATCACCGCTTTAGTGTAGGCTTTTTTTTCATATATTCTCTCTCCTTGGTCCCTTGGAAAGTTAGATTAGGACAAGATAGTTTTCCTACATTAGAGTAGATTGTGGTAGGTAGTTTAGGAGCAAGAACTAACTTTCTCTGGAGGTCTATCTCAAGTAGAAAGTCCCACAACTTGGAGATAGTACACATATTATCCAATCACACTATGAGCTCAAGAACACACACTTGTGCAAACCATAGGGTGATGTGATTCATAGATAACAGAATACCATAGGAAGTTCATCATGAACTACGCATAAATAGGTGCTCCTCTCTAGAGAGAATTTTTGAAGAAAAGAACAAATCAACAAATCCTTTGGTCTAAACGATTGTGCGAGATGCATTTGAGATTTTAAAAGACAAAATTCTACATACACTTATTTTGATTTTCATGATTGGAAGATACCCTTCCATGTCCATGTGGATGCATCTGGAATAGTAATTGGAGTTGTTTTGACACATCCTAGGGAGAAGATGGACCACCCAGTAGCATTTTCTAGTAGGAAATTGTCCAAAGTAGAGAGAAACTATACCACAAAAAAAAGAGAGGCCCTAAGTATGGTGTATGCCCTAATGAAGTATAAAAAATATTTACTAGGTACTTCCTTCACATTCTACACTGACCATGAAACATTGAAACATTTTATAAATACACCAATGTTACAAGGAATAATTTGCAGATGGCTTATGCTCTTTCAAGAGTTTGATTTCACGGTAGTAGTCAAACCTGAGAAGTTAAATAATGGTCTAGATTACTTATCAAGGATTGAGAATGGAGAAGATGAAGGGCCTATAGATGATGATTTCCTGGAGCACACTTATTTTGAATTAAATCCATACCAAGGAATTGGATGAAATTTCTCAACTACTACATACAGGAGAATTCCCAAGTAATTACACCCAACAACAGAAGAAAAATTTGTTGAGTAGAGAATTCCCATTTACTTTGATTCAAGGGCAATTGTATAAGAAGGGACAAGATGATGTCTTGAGAAGAGTAGCATTGGAACATGAAAGGAAGAATGTTTTGATTGAAGCACATGAAGGGATTGCTAGGTGGACATAATGGAGGGGTGAAGACAACAAGGAAAGTGATGATGGTCGACTATGGTGGCCTACACTATTTAGATATGCTCATAAACATGTTAGATCATGTGATATCTATCAAAGAGTGGGAAAACCTAATGCAAGAGATGAAATTCCACTCAGACTCGTATTGGCACTAGACCCATTTGATAAATGGGCTATTGATTTCATAAGACCAATTAAACCATCTACCAAACATTATCAAGTGAGATTTATCATCAGTGGAACAAAATATCGACAACGTGAGCGGAGCGGTCCTCAAAAAAAAGATTATTTACTTGCAAAAGAAAGCAGGCTAAATTTTTTTATGAGAACATAATTCCAAGATTTGGGTGCCCTCTGAGTATTAACAATGATCAAGGAAAGCACTTTGTGAATGAAACCATCCAATAACTATTGACGGGTTCATGATTAATCAAAATAGAAACAATCCATACCACCCTTGGGAAAATGGAACTGTAGAAGCATTTAACAAGGTATTGGAGAAGATCTTAACAAACATTTTCTCATTACAAACCTTATCTATTGGGATTTGAAGATACCTTCCACTCTATGGGAATACCACACAACATAAAAAGGCTTACAAAGTATTCTCCATTTAGATTGGTATATGGATTAGAAGCTACGCTTCCCATAGAGTTTTTTTCTTCCTAGATTGAGAATCACGAGTAGCATTCAAGATGAAAAACATGATTACCTTCATGAAATATTGATAGAACTTAAGATATTAGATGAGAAAATATTCATAGCCATGTACAATCAAACACATGAGAAAAAATAAAAGAAGCATGGCATGACCACCACATCAAGAAGAAACAATTTGATATTGGAGACCAGTACTCTATAACATCACATATAAATACGCAGGAAGTTGAAGGTTAGATGGTTAGGACCATACATTATTAAAGAAATACTACCTTTCGAGTAGTAAAACTACAAACCTTGCAATTAAAATAACTTCCTGGACATGTAAATGGAGCAAGGCTCAAGATATATGTAACTTAGCAAGAAATGAAAAATGAAAATAAAAATAAAAATACCGACCTACTTGAAAACTAGAAATTCAGTGGGTAGGTCGAGGGGTAGGATGAAAACCTGCAAGGGCATCTCTACCCTTAGAAAAATAAGAAGGGGAAAAAGAAGAATCCATGGAGGAAGAATACCCATGTAATAAAGAAAATTTTGACCTATTTGAAAACTGGAAATTCGACGGATAGGTCGAGGGGTAGGATGAAAACCCGCAAGGAAATCTATACCCTTAAGAAGGCAAGTGAGAATAAAAATAATAATCCATGGAGGAATAATACCCTCACAATAAAGGAAGAGAAAAACCACAGAGGAAGCATACCTGCGAAAAAAAGGAAGATAGATAAAATCTTCAAAATCACGAAATGAAGAAACAAAAGCATTTCTCAAAACAAAGAAATGAAAATATGCACAAAGAAGAGAATAGATAAAGTCACATAAAGAGGAGAAAGGATGAAACCACAGTATGAAGAAAGAACAAAAATGTGATACAAAGAAGTAAAAGAAACCTCCAAAAGAACAAGGGAAAGAAAAACCACGAAATAAAGCGGATACTATAAAAACATGCAAGTTGAAAGGGAAAACCGCATAAAAACCATGTTTAAACCACGTAAAGAATAAATCTATGAAAATAAGAAGAAAATGTGAAACAAAGAAAGAAGTTGACCCTCTATGGAAACAATAAATGTGGTAGGTGGAAATTAAAACTATATAAGGGAGGAATTTACGAAGAGCTAAGCCATTACAAATATATAAAGAGATTGTGCAAAATGAGCCACAAAATGAGCTAGGGAAGAATTATGGTAAATTGTGAAGAAGCTATGGATACTCTAATTGAAGCTACACAAGTGGAATTCACATGACCCAAATTTGAGAAACATTCTTCCAAATCAAACAAAACATGACCATAGGGGCACATTTTCACATATTCCATTCAAAGTCACACATATAGTGGATTGGAATAAATACATCCATTCACCCATTGTTGAAAAGGATCACACCAGACTTAAGATAGATATGACATTACTGCTAGTCACAAATTTGGCTACCATGCAACAAAAGAATACAAAAAATTACGAAAAGTAATCATGGAATTAAAACTGATGCATGGAGAAAAATTTTCTACTTCAATAGGGTAGATAGGGCAATTAAAATTTTTCTCAGCCATCTGCATAATCATATGTTTTCTGGATCAACCATATCAAATTAATCCCAAAGTAATGGCTAGGGTTATTGGGTTATGGGACAAAGGACGATCTGTATTGGAAAAGAAGAAAACCCTAATGAAGGATATAATGAAGGCAATGGGTGTCACAACATGCAAATGAGGCATCAAAATTGCAAATATTCCAAACCCTACTTTAAGGTATGCCACCAAATCCATTTGTTTAAAAATCTATCATACTAATAGGGAGGATGGCACCCATGGGGTTAGTGCTCAATTAACATTAGATATGGTGATGACCCACTCTGAATACAACCTAGCCAAATTATTAGCCACATAATTCCATGAGAATGTGAAGATAATTAAAGAAGGAAAACATATTTTTTTTTATGGGTTGATATTAATATGTTTGGCAATGTACTTTACAAAAACACTTCCACAAAAAGAAGAATTGGTTGATTAGAAATTAGATACCCCTATAGCAGAACAAATTTGGGAACACATGAGAACAATGGATGTAATTACTCAAATAACATCACTCATTAAATGGGAAGATAGAATCAGAGGGGTAGTGGCAAATAAATCTAGGGTAACAGAATAAATAGTGGCAAAATATGAACACGAAGTTATGTTTATTACGGACATTGACTATATCTTTATCAAACCACTAGTTCCATGGACCAATCAAGTGCCGCATTACCCTATGAAGATTTAGATGAGGTAGTTGAAACATCCATACAAGCACTGAAAGCATACCCTATGGATCCTAGGAAACTTGTTCTTCCTAGCTTTGATGATGTTATTACAGAAACCTTCAAGGAATACAAGCATAAATTTGCACCATCAGAAAATCGAAACAAATGGAAGTGCAGCCCAAACATATAAGAGGAAGAAATCCCCTGTCATTCAAAAACTAATTACCAAAAGATATAAAGCCCTAGCAAAAAGGAAAAGTTAAAACAAGCGGTAAACAAATAAAAAGAAGAAGAACATTTGAGGAAGTAGAAGAGATTTCAGGATCAGAAGAAGAAGAAGAAGAAATATACTCCCTCACCACCAAATCCACATCAACAAGAAATACCACAAGTTTCTGAAGATGCAGAACCATGGATTGAGACACATCTAACAAAATTATCATACAAATATTATCGTATGCTTATCTCAAGGTGGAATCTCTCAATTAGCATGAAAATATGATGTAAGCATAGGCAAGGAATAAATGGCAATAACAAAAGCAATAATCTATTACTTAGACAAATATGGCTTTGTACTAGAATATATCATAAGATTACTTCCACAAGAACTAATCAAGGAGATTCAAGACCAAATTGAAGCTGATGAAACAAGTCGCTTAAAGGATCTTCAACAGGAAAGATCACAACTTAAGGTTCTAAAGAAAAGGATTACATAAGAACAAGTGCAGTTCAAAGAAGTAGAAAAACTCATTGGCCTACTAATTAAAGAAAGGAATGAAAGAGAAAATAGAGCATCAAAATCTACATAGGTAGGAGGGGAAGAAGACAAAAAGAAGAAAGAGGAGGTGGAAGTGGCTAAAAAAAAAATCCCAAAAAGAGGAGGAAGCAAAATAAAAAGAAATAGAAGAAGCCAAAAAGATAGCTGAAAAAGAAAAATAGAAATGGAGTTAGAAGCAACTGAAAACTAAAAGAAAGAATAGATAGAAAAGGAAAAGAAGGACCAAGAACATAAGGAGAAGAAAGAAAAAGAAGAGATAAGAGAGAAAACAAAAAGAAGAGAAGGAGAAAAAGGAGCAAGAAGAAAAAGCAAAGATGATGGCATAACAGAAAAAATAAAGAAGAAGAAGAGAAAATAGAGAAGGAGAAGAAGGCCAAAGAGGAGGCCACCCTAAAACAAAAAGAAGAAGACAATAGGAAAGTAAAAGAAGAAGCGAGATAAGAAGGAAAAAGAAAAATAACAAAGGGAGAAGTAGGAGAAGGAAAAGAAAGAGAAAGAAGAGGAAGAATAGAAGAAGAAGGAAGAAAAGGATAATGAGGAATAGGTAAAACAAGCATTATAGATATCATCCTACAAAATAATGACATCACAAGCACCTCAAGACCCATTAATCAAAATCAAGCAAGCTCTACAAAAAGGAAACAAAAACAATCTTTCCAACTACAATAGGGAGTTGTTGAGAAAACTGCATGGAGGGCTTTAAAGTCCATTTAGAAAAATTAACTCCACTACAAAAGTCTACTTGTAGTCAAGTATTAGAACAGAGTGCCACCCAAGATTGGATGCAAAGGTGCGTGTTGAATTAGAGGAAGAAATGCAAAAGATGCTTGCCATCATTCAAATAGATAAGCCATAGATCAAGGTTGATCCTACACTTTCCATTGAAGAAACTACAGAGTACAGTAGGGAAATTTTGAAAACACACCACATAAACTTGGAAGGAGAGAAAGAAATAATACACAAAACTGCAATTGAGGAACACAAGGTAGAAGTCATGAAACCTCATATAGCAGAAAATCAGAAAAGATGAAGTGAACTACAAACCACGGTGAAAAAACTAGAGACAGAGTTGAACAATGCCGCCGTATATTACACATATACTATTGGATGGCCAAACATGATTGCGCGAAGACAAGGTTAGAGATGGAAATACTTGAACAAGAAATATATAAAAGTTCTACAAAATATGACATTTTAAAAGACAAGGATGACAAAAAGAGGAAGAAATTGGCGGAACTCACGGAGAAATATCAAACCCAACAGCAGGCGTGAAAGAGAAGATCTATGATATGCATAAATGTAGCACTACATTAGAAAAAACATTAGTGAGAATGCAAACAAGAAACTACACTTGCACAAGATCGATGGAATAAGATACAGACACATCCCACTCCATCTGAATTAGTCTTACTAGTTCAAGAGAATACACAACTACAAGAGTGGATAGATCAGGTAAATAATCATTTGAATTCTTGGTCTAACTATGAAAATAATATCATTCCTTAAATTACAAAGTACATGCTGCAAAGTACATCATAAGGGTTGAGAGGTGAGGCATCCCACAAACCCAGTCGGGTGAGTCGAGTGAAGGAACTCTTCTTTACGCCAGACGTCTAAGTTTCTAGGGAGGTTGATGCTTCTATAACTTGGTGTCCCATAAATCTAGTCAAGTGAGTTCGAGTGAGGGAACCCTTCCCTATGCCAGATGTCTAAGTTCTGGTGGTTGATGCCTATATCATATTTTTGGCCAATTTTTTTGAAGGAATTCACAAGAGTCTTCATCAATTGTTTGTCTCGAGGATGAGACAAATTTTAAGAGGGGGATAATGTTGACATGAGTCTTCATCAAATTTTTGTATAAGCTCCACGAAAGTTAAGGAAACATCCGCGGGATAAATGAAAGTCACGGATAAGGGATGAAGCCACGATATACTAAGAAAATATACAATACAAAAGAAATCCGCAAAAACTAGACAAAGCTCTTTGAACACACACTGAAAAATCCGCATAAGCCGACATGAATCCACATAGAATAAAGACAAAACATACTAGTACGAGATAGAAGCCGATATAGGCACTAGTTAAAAGAATTGTCTTTTGAAGATTATTGTATTTTATATATTTATGTATTGAAGATTATTGTAATTAGTGTATTGTATAACATGTGCCTCACGAAAGACTTATGTGAGAGTGCCATTTTGAGATTTTGTAAGAGACTTAGAATGAAAGGAATGTATATGTACTTGGAGTGATGTAATGCATTTTGATAAATGAATAAATACTAGAGTTTTGGGAATGAATTATCTTGCATATTGTTCTTTACTTTTCTGTTCTTAGAGTAGTAGTGGTGTATTTCCCATGTACATCCGTAAAAAATATCAATTACACCTAAGCCTCATAACTCTATCTAGGTTTTAGGTCAACACTCCATGTGGGATTTGTATTTAGAGAGGTTGGATCAAGAACTTGGTGATTTAAGGTTGCAATGTATTTTATGTGAAAAAAATTGTGCTAAGATTTTATGGATGTTGAGGTAGGTAGGGGAGAGTGAAAGGATAGGGAGGGTTTAGCCATAGAATAAGGTATGGAAATATCAACCCTAGGGGAAGAAAAAAATGTGTCAGGGGTGGGGAGTGGAGAAAAATGGGTGTTGAGTGAAAGTTGTGGAGATAAAGTAGAAGAATGGATGATGAGGGGGTGAGAGGGGGTGAAGTAGGGAAACCACCCCCATGAGAGGTGAAGTGGGGGAGAATAATGGGAAGTAAGAAAAAAGGATAACGAGGGCAGAAATGATGGTTGGTAGTAGAAACAACACCCCATATGGAAGAGGAGGAGGGTAGTAAGGATGGTCCCTAGAAGGAAACCTTTTGGAGCCATTGTCCATAGAATTATTTCAAAACCAAGAGAGTGGCATGGGACTATCAGCCTAAGTGGGAACAAAGATAAGAAAAGAGACCCAACTCAAAACTAACAATTTCCAAAGAGACCAAAATACCTAATGCTATGGTAAGGGATTCCAAAAAAGGTGCCTTTTGAAAAGAGAGCGGGAGATTAAGGAGACACATGTGTACCTAATTTTGGGTGGATTCCATCTTATCCATAATAAATCCTTCCTCCTAGGAATAAAATAAAATTTCCAAAGGACCATGGCCCCATTTTTCTTTCTTTGTTGCGACTCAACTGTAGAGAAGGTTAATTTGAAGAATTCTTCAACAAAAATTTTAAATCCAACCACTACTAGAGAGGGCCACGTTGCCAAAATATAAGAGTGAAGAGAGGATATTGAGATGGTAATTCCAAAAATTTTTACCAATGAGGGATAATTTAGCTTTTGTAGTTTCTCGAATGTGTGTGGAATCACTAATGTCTATTCGAGACAAAAACCTTGTCTAGGAGGGAAAGGTCCTTCGGTCATTCGCATAGGGAATTTTGAGAATACATTATAAGGCCATATGGGCTTAGAATGCAGACCAATATTCATCTTGTTGGCATTAGACAAGAAAAATGGGTGTTGGGCGAAAGGATGAACCAACTATGGGCTTGAGCCCATCATGGATTCATGAAAAGGTATAGGAACATGCAATATGGGATTTCCTACCTATAAGGATTTTAAAATTCCTTTTCTTGGAAGGCTCAAACATATCCATTTTACCCAACGGTGAGGATCTTCCTTTTTGACCTAGATATTCTTTGTCTTCTACCATGAGGTTTTGTCCTTTCTCCATACAAATTCACTCAATCTAACATTGGATCTAGAAACCACTTGGTTGACCACATTTTTCCCAAATTATTTCATATCCATTCCTTCTAATGAATCCACTGAAACAATTTATACTTGTCATTCCAAAACAAAGGATTGTATGTATTTAGGTTTATTATTTTATACATGTGTCAAAAGAATATGTTTCTCGAATGTCCAGACGTCCACCATTATCCATGTGAGTGGGGTAGTCATGACTACATGAAGGGAAGAAAAAGGGTTTCCCAAAACCCCAACCATATGTTATCCTTAGAGTCCAACTGAGAATTTTTCCTAGTGGGGATCCCATCTTGGGATTTGACAAGATGGAGATTAAGATCCAAGTCATGTTCAAGGTCAGATCTTGATAAACTAGCAACAACAAAATTCTCAAAATCAACATCCATTGTTTTTAGGTTATTTTGTCATCATTATTCTTTTGTCTCTCCATGGTGGTTTAAGTTCATAGATAAATATGTGAGTTTCACGAAGGAACATGAAAATTATAGGAGTGATGGTAAGTCACATGAATTTACTATAAATGTATTCTCTTAAGGACTTGTGTGTTTACATGGTTTGGCTTCACATGTTGGATCCCCTATGAATCCAATAATGTTGTTTAGATGGAATAATGATAGTGTTTGTTCACCACTCCAAGTACAATTCCTTTATCACCTGATCTACAACTCACTTTATATACCTTCCTTCAACACTCCATATATCCAAGAACAACTCCCACCTTTCAAATTGATCATACGATGCATGCCTCAAAAAAAGAATTCACATCTCATCGTTCTATCAAAGGAGCACTTACTTCCGCTCCAAGTGCAAATAACTCACTTTCATTCTTGTTATCACCAAATAGTGTGGGCATGGGATGTTGAGTCCCCTTGACATGTCCCTATCTCTATAAGATCTCATAAGACATTTTTACATACTTTCCCCTAAATTTTTTTGCAATCCCCTTCTTCACTTCCCTTCTTCCTCTTGTAATATTTCACACCTTCAAATTTAACTTCTTTAACACATTGCACCACTTACATACAAATGCCAATATATAATAAATTTAAATTTTAAACTTTAAGATTGATATCTATCAAATTATCAAAATAATTATATTTAAAATAAATATCATTTAATATATTTCTACTATATTTACACCAAAGCCATATACCAAGTTATAATATGAGGAAAGGGAGTGTTGGCTAACAGGTTCTACCACGACCATATCAATGTCATGCATCAAATGGTCATGGCATTGGGTTTGATAATCGAGATGGATGAAAATATTCGTTGTTTCCTCACCGTAAAACAAATAGAAAATTTCCAAGTTGAACATCATGTGGATGGATACGATAAGTCAATTATTCTATGTTCCCTTTGATTTCATGCCATTTATTAATTGTTTCTTCATTTTTGTACATGAAACTTGAGTTTGGAAGGCATTAGAATTTATTTAAAATCTATTACTGCTTATCTACTAGAAATTGAAATTGAAATGTACGATGGAAATACTTGAACGGATCCTTTAAAGATTTAAAATTAGAGGGAGAGGAAGATGGGTGAAGAGAAAAACGTTTGAGGGTGGAGAACTCCAAGGGTGAGGAAAGTGGAATGGGGAACCCATGTGAAACTCTCCCCTCCAACAAACAAAAGACATTAATGTCATTTTGTGAAGGATAAAATGTGTGGCCTATATTTCGGGAGGGAAATGTTTGTGAAGATATCTGAAGAACACAAGGATTGGATGAAAAATATTTTCGAAATGAATAATTGTTAGATCCTCTAGCAATCAAACATAGAAGAGAAAGGTAGATTTTATTTGTTAATCAAGATTTACTATTGTTTTATTTCATGACATCAAGGTTTTCGATTGGACAACATTCAATTTGATAGGTAAGATGTAAACATGAATGGGATGTTGGAAATTAAAAGGTGAGAAATTAAATACATGCATTTGATAGAGGAGAACATGGAGCCGGGGGATAGATGGATGGAAACAAAAATTGAGATAGGGAAGTTTTCAAATATCTTTTTCAACCATCTCGTTAAGAGTTGTAAAATTTATTTTCAATTTTTGATCATTCTATGGATGGGAATGGGAAGGTATGACCAATAAAACAATGTTTTTGTTTAGAAAAATTAATTTTTTTTTGACAACCTTGAACATACATAAAGTCATAAATACTTGAGAAATATGAGTTAAAAAGAGTGTATATTAAATCAAAATTCTGTAGATAAACATCATGAAAAGGAAACATAAAAAAATTCCAACCATGTAGATAGAGGAAACATAAGAGAACTATTTTTGAATATATAAAAAGAAAATGTAAGAGAACAAGTAGGAAATAAAAATTTTCAAAAAAATAGAGTTAGGCGAGGGTCAACAAGTTTGTGAATTTTTTTCTTATACATGACCTCACAAAGGAAATTTTGCAAATAGTCTAAATATATTTGTAGAAAAATTTAAATGCAGACATAAATTTATGAGAAATAACAAGAATAGTAACTCACATAAAAGGAAAACTGGGTAGAGCAACGATTCATGCCTCTTCAACTTTTCTTATTTTTACATGAGGTCCAAGTGACATTTTGGAGAACTAGTCAGAAGAGAAAGGAGGTGATATTTGAAGGTCTTAAAGGGAGGGAACCCTAGAGATAGTTGTGAAAGTAAGGCCCTGTCTTGCTGATGTGCCAATGTCAATTTTCACTTTGTGCAAAGTAAGCCCTTGCGAATTTATGATTGTCAAATCCGGGCCATTTTCATGGGCGGTTGCATGCGGGACCCTCTTGCAATTGGAGGCACTGGAACATGCAATGGATTATTTGTATCCCAACAAGGTCCAATGTACCTTTCAAATTTGACCACAACAAATAGTGGAAGCTTTGGTAGAGGTGGAGTTGTTGTAGACGATGTTGATAATTGTGCAAATTTCATTGTTGACAAGGCCAGTTTGAACCCATAAATTAGTCGTAAGCATACATTTTTGTTGTTTACAAAGAAGTATTTTATGTTGGAGTTGATCATTTTCTTCTTCTCTAGATTTTCCATGTCTAGTAGCTTGTGCAATTGATTAGGCTATCAAAGATTCAATGATTTAAGCATATGGAGATTGTGTCGATCAACAAGCTCATTCCTAGTAAATAAATGGGGCGTAGATTTCAAAAATACAAATCTCTTCTTATGAAAGGTGTGTATTTGTTCATGACATAAGGCTCTCCCAATATTCAATGAGAGGATTTGCATCTCGAACGTGTAGCAAGATTTCACGAAATTGAGTTTGGGCATGATTTCAACCCTGTTGATGAAATATGGTCTGTAATATGATGGAGGTTGGAAATTTCCCCAAATTCTGACGCCATAGGAGTGACTCAAATGTAAAGGAATGACATTGATATGAGGCAATTCTCCAAGTTCATTAACAAGAAAGACAGATCTATTACCAAATAGGGATGTTTTGAAATGAGGAAAAGCTTCACGAAGGTGATAGTCTACCATAGCAAGTAATTTGGGGCCAATGAAGCTCATCTCATCAAAGAGTATATATTCAATATATTGCATGGAATCTTAGCCCATATAATGAAGCTTATGCTAATGAAGCCCATATAATCAAAGAGTATATATTCAATATATTCAATGGTTTTATTTCTTTGATCAGTATGTGTAAAGAAGCATGTATGGTCAATGCAGAAATTTTGAATGATGTGACAACAGTTGGTGCTAGCAATAGAAGGGGTGGTTTTGTTTCCTTGTTTGTGGGTGAGAGTTTCGACCTTATTGCATTAATGAGATATGATTTCCATGTCCATGTGGTACCTTGAATTATCAATTTTAGTGGAGGCAACTGGTCTCCGAGCATGAAATGGTGCAAAATAGTATCATAAGCAAGTTCTTGTTCTGGCTAGAGAGGCCACGAAGGCTAAAATGGCACGGAATGATTTATCATGATATTTTCCGATCCCTTGTTGGCCTCAATGAGAGAAGAAACAATGTCTTAAAGAGGGAGAGGAATTGTATTTCTTTCCCAACAATGGTGAATGTTGAAGTCTCGTTGGCCCAACATATCAAGACTATCTAAGCTCATGTGATTTTTTGGATGGAGTCGGGACAATAGTTCCCATTCATATAAATGATCAGGTGTGCTTGTATTGTCTTCTCCATTTGATGGTTCTTGGTCTGGGAGTTCGTTAATATCTAGGGGTCTTTAATTAACAAGTCTATGAAGAAGATCCCAATTAGAAATGATTTCAATGGGAGTGATACCAATATCAGTTGAAATGTTGTGAAATGGTTTATATAAAAGGAGTTTAGTCCAATAGAAATTTTGGAAATATTCTGAAGTATGAGCAGGCACTTATAAAAATATAGGTGAGACCTTGACAATTTCCAGAATACATGACGTATCTTCCATTTGTCTCCATTATGAAGCTTGTTGTAAGACCATGTTCTAGCAACTTCAATAAGTGAAAGTGATTCCATGGTTACAGGTCATTGTTTGTAGATGTCAATGAAATGAGAAGACTCTTGACAAGGACCCTCTGATTCGGTGACTTTCCTAAAATTTTCTTAGAAACATTCAAGGAAACGAAAGATCCACTGCAAAGAACAAGAGGCAATTTCTACAACATGTGAGAAGTTTCCTGAGCATTGATATCATGTTCGAAAATAATTTTAGTAAGCATTTTATGGAAGCCAATATGAGCTGGATAATCAGGTGCGACACTGTATGAAATCCTTGACAGTATCTAATAGAAGTTTTTTGAAACATAAGCAATGTGTTGTTGCTGAAACACAAAAAGGGTTCCCCTCATCAAAGATTGTGAGGGATTTGAGGATTCTAAATACTTTCATATTGGACATGATAAAGAAAAGAAACATGGTTTTGGGTTGCCACGATCCTCCTCAATACTGTGATTGGGCATTCAATGAAATCAATGAAAAATAAAATGTTCAGACATACATAACTATATTCAACATTTGTGTGTCAATATTGAATAAACTTCACACATTTTAAATCCAACATTCTCCACACTTCTACAGTCAAATTCCACAAAACTGGCAGATAAAACACATACATGAATGGAATGTTTGAAATTAAAAGGTGTGAACTTAATACTTGCATGACCAACACCCACTCCATGGATCAGATTGTTCCCACCCAAATAACATTTGGTATATGTGTTCCACTCAAGCATTTCAATCTTATAAAGAGGGAAAATAAAAGATTACGGAAACTTGAAAAGGTTAGGATTTTAAAATCCAACACAAATGCTTACATGTTTTAGGAATTTGTAGCCTCTCGTTCTAGTTGCAAGCTCAAGAAACTGTAGAAAAATATGTGGCATGCAAACAACCAACAACAATTGAGCCCCTTAGGCGATCAAACATAGAAGAGAAAGGTAGATTAAGCTTTACTATTATTTTATTTCATGGCATTGAGTTTTTGATTGGACAACATTCAATTCATTAGGTAGTCAAAAGAGTATCTCTGTGCAGCAGCCGCAACGAAAACAACAGTAGGGTTTGTTCACCTTCTCTCTTTTTATTGCCGCTTGAAATCTCTCCATGACCTCTCCTCTAGAAGCCACAAGAGCATCCTTTACATTAAAAACCCCATGTTCCTTCAATTCTCTGTCCTGCACTGTGGCGGAAAACGGAAGTAGCGTAAAAAAATAACACTAGAAATGTTAAAGATCGAATCTTTGCAGACATGGTGAAAATGCAAAAGAGTTATTTTTCCTCCTTTTTTGTTCACTAAGTTTACAGACTTTATAATAAAGAGAGTGCAATTACAAAAATATAGGTGGGGCACATTCATGCAGAAACTAACATATGCTACCATCACTATACTCACTCTTAACATAATGACCACGACACTACTCTACCATCTAAAATAAAGGATGCAACTGTTCTTAGGATAAACAGATGGCAATATTGTTTCTTTCCTTCAAGGATTTTGAGGAAATGCAATCATGAAAAACTTGACGAAAATCATTTTCCACACCTTTACAACCATGACTATCTTATCAGTAATGTGCAGTGCGTGAACAACGACAGTACATACCGGAAAACAGGATTGAAAAAAGGTAAAAGTGTAAAATAATCAAATATCAGCTGAAAAGTAATGAGTCTCATGTTTTCTACGTAAGTATCGCATCCGTCTGATGCTACACCATGATACGTCTGTGTCAGAGCTTACCGGTTCCATTCCATATACCTATGACATAGAGCACGCCTTCAATGTAGTTAAATGTAGCACACACATACAATTAATTATCTAAAATACAAATTACTTTCCACAGAAACTATTCACAACAATAAGAATATAAACAAGAAATTACTATTAGATGATATATATATATATATATTTAATAATGTTAACATATAAATATTTGAATCATGCCTCATACCTCTCGTGATTTAAATCAATCTCCATGCATATTAAAGGAAATTTCAAATTTTGCATGTAGTTCACGTAAATGTGTGAAACTCTCGAATTCAAATGCTAAATAATTTTTCTATAAATTCAGAAATAAGACATTCTTTGTTTGACAAGTTGGAGAAAAGGAAAAATAAAAAGTTTGAAAACAAGGTAGTGGAGGTGATGGCGATGCAGCGGTCAGAAGGGATTATTATGGGAATAATTAAGATACAGGAATCCTTTTCCCACAAAACTTTCGAGCTTGCAAAAATGGCGAAGGAGTTGGCAAGAGAAGACAAAATGTAAGAGCTATAGAAGATGGGCATTAACGTTGAAAAATTAAGCCTAGAGGCAAAACCAATAAAAAAATGTAGAGAAATGCTTGGGTAGATTTGAGATTCTTGATGGGAAGAGAGACAAGTTGATATGTGAAGTAGAAGTAATGACAAAAGGACTTGATGATGCCCTTGAAAATTGAGAATATTGCATTTTGAAAACAATCATCATTGGAACACATTTCTCCTTATTGCAAGAGAATTCAATGTCCATTGAATTGACATTGGATGAATAATTAGGCACGCGTATGCTTTGGAGTCTTCCCAATGTTGCTTTGTAGGTGCCATTATTATTGCTATTTAACATTAAAATAATATTTCTACGATATGTGTCGAGATCCCATACCTAAACCGTCGGATCTATTTTTCAAAATGCTTGAACCATCTAATTTTTCATTGATATCTTCTACCTTGTCCATGTCATATTCAAGAGGTTGCCCCTATATATAACTTGGAACACCTTCAGTGTAAAAATATTAGTGTATAAGTTTTATCGATGAAATGAGATAAGATCAAATGGTCCAGATCTCCCTTTTGTGTGGGAATGTGGGATGCTATAAATGTTTCAAAACACTACAAACAACTATGGATTTGGTTTAGAGCCACAATTTAAGGAGGAATAAATGCTTACAACTAAAGGGATTTGGATACAAATTCAAAATTATGGGGTGGCCTACCGGAAGAATTATTAATCCTTGTTACGAATAAAGTGCCCACAGTTGTGCTTCAAAAGTTTAGGGTTGTTTGTAAACAATGGAGGTTGCTTCTCTCATCATCTCATGCATTCCAACGGATAACACCATTTGTTCATCATTGTTATACCCCTACTTTTCTCATCGCTCATCTACATCCCTCAAATTAGATGATTTTTACTAATAACAATTTATATCTACTCCAAGTACTACCTAATTTTCACATCTATAAAATGTCCTTAGAATTTTTGGCGAATGCCTCTATCAATATTGTGGTGAATTCCTTCAACTATTAGAAAAAGTGTAATTTTTCACCTAGAAAAGAAAAATGCAATTTTTTTTTACATGCTTTTATTTTTGAGTTTAGTTTTAGATGTTCTTAAGTTTAGGAAAAGCTAATAAAGAAAATAAATCAAAAGCTTTGTATTACACAAAAGCATGTGATTTTTAGTTCTATTTTTAAGAGTTGAGTGTTTTATTGTTAGATGAAGCCATCTATTTATTAGAGGCAATTGTAAGTGTTTTCATATCAAACACATTATGATATATTATATTGAGATGAATCTCTGGAATGCGAAGAAGAAATATATGCACAAAAGTGCTGATATGAGTTTGCAATAATATATTTTATTTTTAATTCTTTATTTTATTTCTATTAGTTGTTATTTTATGTGCCTAATTTCTACAAATTGGTATCAAATTTTGTATTTTTCAACATGTTTCTAATTGACAACATATTATGGCTTCTGTATCTGGTTTGCAGACACCACAATTTACAGGAAAGAATTACGAGTATTGGTCATTAACCATGAAGGCACTATTCAGATCCCAGGATGTGTGGGAAATCGTAGAGAATGGGTACACAGAGCCCGCAAATGCAACAACATATAACACACTCTCACAGGCATAAAAAGAAAATTTGAAGAAATTAAGAAAGAAAGACAGAAAAGCTCTTTTCTTCATTCATCAAGACATGCATGAAAACATCCTACCCAGAGTGGCAGAAGCTAGTAAAGCTTAAATTGTGTGGTATACTCTCCAAGTTACGTATCAAGGTAAAGAGAAAGTAAAAACAACCAAGCTATAATTACTTCATAGAGATTTTGAAAATATGTCAATGAAAGATTCAGATTCCGTAGAATCATTCTTTAATTTTGTAGTTGGTTTAGTTAATCAAATCAAATCTCATGGTGGAGGAAGGATTATTAAAAATTGCTTAGAATTTTACCAACAAAATTTGATCCTTTAGTAGTTCTTTATTGAAGAAACTAAGGATCTAAGTCAGTTTTCAATTGATGAGTTGCATGCATCACTAATAAATCATGAACAAAGGTTAAATAGATCACATGCAGTTATAGATCAAGCCTTTTCATCACAGTATCAAGAAATCATGGAAGAGGAAGAGGAAATTTCAGCCCTAGAGGTAGAGGAAGAAGTTCATCTAGAGGACGTAGCAGTGGTACATCAAACTCAAGTGGAAGAGGAAATAGTCAAGAGAACAATCATAATCATTTTTCAGTTAGAGATATCATAAATCACATTTGTAGTGTCATTATTGCAAGAGATATGGGCACTATGCTTTTGAATGCAGAGAAAGCGATGATCAAAACAAGCGAAACAAAATCAAGTTGGAAGCTCTACTCAAGCTCCATGTTTATTACATGCACAAAGATTGTTGAAGAATTGCCTATTGAGTGTAATCTATCCCAAGAGAGTCCTAGTGATGTGTGGTATTTGGATTCTGGTTACAGTAATCACATGTCAGGTAACTTAGATTTATTTTCTAATTTGGATGAGTCAATAAAGACAAAAGTTACCCTTGGGAATAATAATACAATGACTGTAAAAATGAAAAGGAACAATCAACATTCTAACTAAAAAGGGGGAGAAAAAGATTATGCAGGATGTTTATTATGTTGCAAGTTTGAAGCACAATCTTATGATCATTGGTCAATTGGTACAAAAGGGATACAAAGTTTACATTGAAGACAATGAATGTGTGATCGTGGATAAAGCTCCAAGTACCCAAGTGATTGCTAAAGTGAAGATGAATAGAATTTTTTTTTTTCCTTTGAAGATTATACCAGCCACATGTAGTCATTTTTGTACCCTTAACAAAATAGGAAAAATGCATGCACATCGGCCTATCACCCAATGAGTGTTGGGATCTCACTTGAGGCACGCATGGGCAACGAGTCTCCCCTTTATGTGAGTCTTGTGAGAATTCATCATATTGGAACAAAAAATCAAATGCAAGACAAGAAAGAACTAAATCACATTTCTATGAACTTAGGAAAGGTTGTCATCTCATTGTATGCAGATAAGAGAAATATCAAACAACACATGGAGATGATTTATACAGAAAGGAAAAACATGAGTATTGAACACAGATGATTTATAATGAAGAATTATATTCATAATATCAAAATTAATAACCCACATTACATCCCTTGAGGTCATAATAGATCCTCATATTATGTAGAGCCAAATCATGCATCAGAGCTATGTTATGCTCATCATATTACAAAGAAGAATGAGAACCCATCCCCTTCTATATGTTATCACTCACAGAGCTCCCCTAATCCCTAGCCATAACACCCTCCATTCTAGTTTCTTGTAGGGCTTCACCTCTCTTCAACCATATTCACTATATATATATATACATACATACATATATATATATATATACATATATATACATATATACATATATATATATATATGTATATATATATATATATATATATATATATATATTTGTTTCTTCTACTAGGCGCTTGTATATATAGCCTTAGCACCCACCGTCATGCCTTCTAGAAGCTTCAGATTGGTTCGCCAAGTGTCGAAGTGGTCCTCCATGGGAGCATGCCTTTCTAAATCTGAGCTCTCCATTCCTTGCAATGATGTCTTCTAGAAACTTCCATCGCATGCTTGGAATATTCCCTTTTTGATCCATAGTCACCAGGCTGGCACCTTATCCATAAGGGTCATGCTTTTCGTGTGCTACCTGGGATGTCAAATGCAGATAAGTACAAAATCCATTTTTCCTTATGCACCTTCAACCCACGCCCTTCTTTGACTAGGTCCCGTGTGCCCACACGCCTTCTTATACTTAGTTGATATTTTGGGGCCCAACATCACCCCACACTATGCTTGTTCTTCATCCCAAAACACTCTTCGATAAAGAATTAAAGAATGGTGGATCCTTACAGATGGTTGGAATGGAAGAATGAAGGAATGAAGAAATGGGGAAAAGAATGAAAGAATGGGGAATTTATTTACTTCTAGAGGAGGAGAGGGAAATCCTTCCTTAAATCATCTTCTAATTTCCCCAAGTGTCAACCTCATTCTGCACTTGCTGACAAAGGTTACCCACTAGGGTGCTCACTTCCTCAAAACTAAGCTCTTCTCCCTTAGTGCTCATTGTCTCCACAATCTCCTCTAGTTGCTTTCCCAAATCCTTGAGTGCATCCATCCTTCAAGTGATTTGAGGGTACAATTCCTTCAACTAGTTCTTGATTGAGCCTCGCAAGGTCTCAATGGCCTTTGACTTCTTTTCCACTTCGGCTAGGATCTTGTCTTGCTCCACCCTATTCCCCTTATTATTTTCTTGGAACTCCTTGAGTTCCGCTTCATGGGTGGCAACTAGGATACTTGCCACTATCTCTATCCGCACAATTATCATAGGTGGCCTTAGTAGTTTGTGCAACGGATTTTACATCGGCGAGGATCTTGTTGTACTGAGAAACAATCTCCACAACCTTCATCTTATTTTCTTTCTCCTATCACACCAACGCTTCTTCCGTTTATACTAGGGTGAGTGGTCACCTCTCCATGGTGAGTATGCAGGTCAAGTCCTCTAGACATTACAAGGATGACCCATACTTTTATGCGGGTGACATTAAGTTTGGATGATTTAAGACAATGACATCCGTGATCATCTCTATCTTCTTGTATGCCTTGTGCACTCTTGCCTTTTCATATTTCAATTCATGCCTTAACTGAGTGCTGATTAGCTCTTCCTACTTCAAGTCCTTGGTTTTCTCAAAGATCTCTTCTTCCTTTTTCTCCATCTCTGCCTCTAGGAACTTTACCCTGTCATTTCTCCCGAAGAGCTTGGCTTCAACCTCAACAGAGAATTTGTTGAGCGTGTTACAGATTTTCTCATCTGACAGCCTTTGAGCATTCACCAAGGGGTTTGTCCCTTTTGTCTTTGGCACTTGCATCAATTCCCCTTGGCTTACTTCAAATTCTCGGCTCATCAATGTGGGACTCAAATGCCCATGAAAGCATTTTCCTTATCCGAGGGTATGCACCTTCTTCATCAAATGAAGTCATAGCTAAAATTTGTTCTCATAGAATAGTGCTCGGAAGAGCACACAAAAAATCTTGTTTATACCATCAATGTAGCCCATTCCTTGCACTTGTTATGCTTTTTCGCTCTTCCTTCCTCGTGTGTGTAGCCTTTGGAAAACTTTTAGGCAACCGGGATCTCCTCCCATGCTGCCATATTCTTTCTCTACTCTCTCCTCCTCATCTTCCTTCATCACCATGTCGTCTGCTACGTTCCACTTCTTATTCTACCGAGGCCCTTGATGATTTTTTCCACTTCTTTTTCCACGACCTCGTCTACATGTTCCTTTGTGAGGCTTGGGGTCCTTTTTTCTTTTGTAACTTCTTCCTCGCCTACCCCCTTGCCTTGGGTCTTAGCCTCTTCTTCATCCTCCTTTTCCTCATCTTCTTCATTATATTCCTCATCTCTTTCTTCTTCAGAATCATGTATTTCATAGATGGGATGGTCTTCGCCTCTTGGTTCATCTTCATCATCATCCCTGTCACCAATGTAGGCATCTAGGTCTTCTATTTTTTTTTGAATCGGCCTCATCTGTCACCTTTTGCTTCTTCCTTACTGGGGATTCTAGTACAGAGATTCTTCTTTTTCTTTTCCCTTGGTAGGTGATCTCTTCCTTGGTGATTCCTCCTGAGTGAGGGGCTCTTCGTGCTCTAACGCTTCTTCTTCTAGAGTCTTTGTTTTTCTGGGGACTTCTTCCTCCGCGTGTAAGTACTAGGCTTAGCGCTTGTCTCCAGCATGCTTACCGCTTGTGTAGTTTGAACACTTGGTGATTTCTACACCTCTTCTCTTTCCCTCTTTCTAGGCGTGGCCTTCTTCCTTCCTATGGGGTCTTCAGGGATGGAGAAATCATTCTCCAAGTAAGCTCCTTTTCAAACTTTTGGCCTTATGTGAAGGTATATCCTTGCTACAACCCTTCCAACAATTGGCGTTGTGTTACAAGCTTCATCATTTATATCTCGTGGGAGAAGTATATTTCCACGTACGTGCACTTATTGGGGTATAATAGCTTCCGCAGCACTCGCAAAGTGGTCTACATCTACCTCACTAAGGTCAAACCTTAGTCTCTTGGCCTCCTTGAACCGATTAACTCTAGCTTGGAAGTATAATGCGGTGAAGGAGAAGGGTAGTTTGCACCACGAGACTCATGTTCTCATATGTCAACCTAAATATGCCAATGTAGAAGTGTTGATATACTGTAAATTCTTCCTCTCCATTCACGAGCATAGGAAACTACTATGGGATTCTCCACTAAGCCATGAATGCATCACACATTTGTTTATACCATTTCTCCAGCGTGCCTTGTGAGTGGTTGTCATGGTTTCACAAGTGTATTTTACAAACCTCTTTGTGGGTAAGGGATCCTCTTCTGGATATTCCCAAACAAATTTTTCTGGCCCATTGGGCACTCCAATCTCTAAAAACAAAATGGTGAGGAGGATATTACTGAAGAGTATCTTCTCTCCCTCCTACGCGCTACTTATAATTTCATCCACGATGAAAGTAGACAAGTTGTAGATGGTCCCTTCTGATATCTTCTAGCATACGTTTAGCCATGCCTTGTTTACTTGTGTCCATCTTTCTTGATCATTGAGCTTGGTTACCAAGTGTGTGGCCATCCTCATCACTAGGTCTGGTATTTCTAAGATGTCAAAGTATCTTAAACCCTTTTTGTAGTCATACGCGGCTATAGTCTCCTTGATAGCCTCTTTGTCACTTAGATCATCATCAATGCTATCTCCTTCACAATTGAGGCATGTGAACTTGGATATCAGTTGTGGTGTGATGTGCATCTTGTGCCCTGTGAAATAAAAATGATCTTCATGTACGCACAACATCAGCCACTGGTAAAGGCACTTAGGTTTGCCAAAGTAGGGCAACTTGTATAATTGTAACAACCCAGCCTTTTCTAGTTTGACCTTCACCTCATCATTGTAAATGGGCATTCCATCTGGTGTCCTACTGTTAGTTGGTCAAACCAACTCCAAGGCACCATTTCCTTCTTAGTTGTGCTCATGCGATGATTATAATCACTTATGGTCATCTTCCACAGGTGTGACTCCCATTCTTTTCCTAGCAATACCCCATCTGGGTACTGCATTTCCACATACCATTCTTTGTTAGTGTTTGCGACAACAACAATATATTTTCCCTTGCCCTTTGTTTTCTTTGGTGAGACAGTTGGTTTCCTTGGTTCCATTCTTCTGGTTGGTGCTAACACTTAAATCCTCTTCCCCTTGCTCTATTCTACCACTCTGTCCAATCCCAAATCTCAATCTTGCAAAGAAACCCTTCTAACTCCATGCCCTAGCCATCAAACCCTAACTGGAAAAATCCTTCCACAAGACGACACTTCCTCAACAAACTTCCCCACGCCCGTACTCCTTCCACACTGGTTTGCATATTTACCCTAGTCATGCACTCTTAGATCTCTCTGGTTCTTCTTCACACAAATCACTTTTGGATGCCCTAGTTCGTAAGAGCTTTCTTCACTTTGTAATTGTAAGGTAAAATAATGAAGTGTCCGACTTCATATTTATAGCTTTTCCTTCTTTCTAGCATTAAATGCTATACCACCTACCATCGTAATTTAACATTAAATGCAGCTTTTTCCACTAAGCCATCTTTAAGTGCCTTTTCCCACATGCCATATCCTACATGAAAAACCCTTTACAACCTTCTAGCACACAAAAAATTCAACCCGATTAAAGACTCTCACGCGTGCGTCTGCACAAATACCAAGGCACTTCTTCTATCCTTTATCCAAAATTTTCCCTTGCCTATCTCATGTTTTTCCTGTGCTCTTCATCCTTTTTGTATGTGGTTTCCGCAAAGCCTTTTTGACACCAACCATTCTTGTCTACCTTCTCTTCTATGTGCTTCTTGACCTTACGCGCTTTGTATCCTTCAACCGGGCCATTTACCACAACTTCTACTTCTAGTTCAAACTTGTATTATAGGCCTATATTTTGCATCACTCCACCCCACATTAAAACAGGATGCGGGTCCTCTATGCATACACAACTTAGAGAAACAATGTGGTTACCCGCGCAAAAGGCACAAAACGAGAAAAAAAGAAATGAACAAGCAATAAGAAAGGGAATACAAGAAAAGAAAAAAGCATAAAGGGAAATTCTAAGCTAACTGGCAATAATGCCTTATTACAAACACAAAGAAGACTTATTTATAGTAGGGATTCAACCTACTCCCATTGAAGTGACCTGGTAATGTCATCCCGTCAAACACTTGTAACTGGAAAGTGCTTGAATCAAGAATGTACGAGATGACATAAGGTCCCAACCAATGGACTTTCAACTTCCCAGATTGTACAAATACTTGGAATCATATAATAATACCAACTGCCCAACCTCAAACTTCTTGTTCTTGATATGATGATCATACCATGCTTTTTGTCTTGCTTTTTCTATCTTCTAACTCCATCTAGCAAGTGATCACCTTTCATCTAACTACATCAACTTATCAATTCTTTCTTCTAGCACTTTCTCATCAGCTAACCCTCCTATGTGTGCCATACACATCAAAGGTAATATGAATTCCAATGGTAAAACAACCTCTACATTAAAACCAATCAAATGAAATCATGTGGCCTTGTTCAATATTTTATAGGTTGTCTCCGTATGCCTATAGAACAATTGATACCTTATAATACCAATGTTGTATTCCAACATCACAAATCTTAGTTAATGTGTGACTTAGTATTTTGTTAAATGCCTCAAAGAATCCCATTTTCTTGAGGATGATATGGGGTAGTCTTATGACGGGCCACTATAAATTCTACTAACATAATCCTGATTGTTTCATTGAGAAAATGTGTACCCTATCGAGTTGTTAAACTTAAAGGATAACCATACATACTGATTATGTTTTCCCATAAAAATATAGTTGTTGTTGCTGTGGTGCAATCCTTTGTAGGAGTTGCCTTTGCCCAATGTGTCAAGTAATCGGTGTAAGTGATGATATACCATGAACTAGTCCTTTGCACAACTGGCACAATTGGTCCTACAAATTTGATTTCCCATTTATCAAATGGTTTAGAACTGGTTATTGGTCGTAAGGGCATTTCATCTCTCTTTTCTAGGTTTTCCAAGGCACTATAAATGTTCACAGGCATTGCAAAAACTCAATGCAATCTTTGTAGATGGTTTCCCACCAAAGCCCTGCTAATAAAATCTTCCACACGGTAGCATTTCCTGCATAGTGTCCTCCTGTAATCCCACCATGCGCTTCTTCCATAATGGCTACGTGCTCATGTTCCAATACACATTGGCATAGAACCTCATCATGACCTAACTTATACAAAT
Source organism: Taxus wallichiana var. yunnanensis (assembly GCA_018340775.1). NCBI lineage: Eukaryota > Viridiplantae > Streptophyta > Pinopsida > Cupressales > Taxaceae > Taxus > Taxus wallichiana. The sequence goes on along the minus strand of CM031234.1, from coordinate 704,874,365 downwards.
CCCCACCAATCAACATGTAGGGTGTGGCACGTATGGCTAATTGCTTTCTCTCTAGAGCCTTCATCCCTTCTGGCACCACACCTATTTTTAAAAACACTGCTATATCTTCCACCTTCCGAGGGCACGAATCAGAACTTAAATAGTTGTGCGTCTGACATGGTATCCTTAATGCTTTGCATGTCCACTCTTGAATCAATCCTTGATAAGTGGTCAGGCCCTGAGTTGCTCTTTCCCACCTTCACCACCACTGTGAATTCAAAATCCTAAAATAGAAGGACCCAATGACATATGGACACTTGCAGAATGGGACTAATTATTTCAATGCCATGTGATCTGTGGTAGAATATGAAGGGTGTTTCCAACAGATACTATCTCGAACTCGTGCAACACGTAAATCATAGACAATACTTTGAACTCGGTAGTTGTGTAATTGCATTCACTGTGGTGTCAATTTCCTACTTCACAAAGCACAAGGGATGATCAACAATTTCCTCACCAAGTTGTGCTAGTACTACCCCATAGTTATTCCCGAGGCATCAACATGCACATAAAAAGGCTTATCCCAATAAATAAAATGTAATATGGGCATTGTGACAAGCCTATCCTTCAAAGTGTTGAATGCCTTCCTGCCTCCTCTCCAATGAAAAAGGCACACGTGTGTTGCAACAATTATTCTAAGGGCATGACGATCTTGGCATATCCCTTGATGAACTTCTTGTAATACCCCATATGCCCAAGAAATCATGCACTATGCTTTGACTAGTAGGCTCCCCTAATCCTACAATAACTGCAACTTTAGCGGGATCTACTAGCAAGCCTTCTTTACATATAATGTGTCCTAACAGGTTCTAAATGGAGTAACAAAGACACATTTCTTAATGTTGAGGGATATCCTCAATTGCTAACATCTCTCAAACATCAGCCTTAAGTTGTCACAATGGTCTTTCACCAATCCATACACAATCCAGTCATCCAGTAAACTTGAAGAAACTTATGGATGAAGTCTCGAAATAACACAATGTATACATTCTTTAATCGAAAAGGCATAACTGTGTAGGCAATACTTCTCCATTCAGTGGCGAAAGTTTTCTTTCTCTGGTCTTCCCTTGCAATCCTGACTTGGTGGTACCTTGAGAACCCATTCGTGAAGGAGTAGACTTCACATCTGGCTACTCCTTCCGTAAAGGGGATTGGGAAGGGATTGATGAAACACACCGCATTCAAATCCTGTTGTCAATGCAAATTCTTATCCTTCCATCCTTCTTGATACTGATGACAATTGGGCTTATCCACTCTGATTCTTCTACTACCTCAATGATACTAGATGTTATCATTTTTTCTATTTCCTTCTTAACCCTTACGCATAATTTCGATTCATCCGATAAGACCTCTTCGAATCGGGCATGCACCTTCCTTCAATTTGATCTTCATCTCCCCTAATAAATGGTGGACTCCTTTTGTAACATCCCAAAATTTCTTGTAAGTTAAATTAACTACAGTTAAGTCTAAACAAGATTAGACGAGATCATCATTGGGTATAAAATTCATTTGGTTCATCGTATCATGACCCATAGCTTCTGCTATGGGCATGACATTGCAGAAACAAATAACCCCGCACCCACCTTGATGATCCTTCCTAAAACATGATTAGGCCTTAATCATAGGTAAAACGATTCATTAATGATAGTGAATCTTTCGGTTATTTGTATTCCAGATTACTTTATTTTAATCGGGTTGGTCATCTTTTGTTTTGTTCGACTTTTGCAATGACCGTGATGAATATTGCCTCTATTTTATTTGACAATGCTATATCAAACCAGCTTTATGAGAATATTTGAATTATTATTTACGGACTTGGTGATTTTCATTTGTTTGAATGTTTTATATAGAACATGGGAATTCAAATAATTATTACGATAACATATTGTTGGCAATATGTGGACTTATATTATGATGATTAATTTTACCATTAAAGTTAGGTATCAATTAAAATAAAATTTTAAAAAATGCATTATTAATTTGTGAAATTATATATTTAAATCCTAAAAGGATTTGGCATGTAAATCAAAAGTTAAAAAGAATAATAATAATAATAATATTTAATATTTAAAATTTGAGAGTTTTGAAAGGGACACACCTTCATCTGACACTAAGTATGTGGCATCATGGCATGCATTGATGCATGAAGCAACATTTGGAAGCCCGAAAATTCTCCATTATAGTATAGTTTCTTCATTATATTTTCTTTTATTTCTCCTTTGTCTATTTTCATTCTTCTCTTCTGGAATACTTGCGTGAGTTTTGGAGGAAAGAAGGATTCAACTTGTTGGAGCGGGAAGAGTAGAAGGTTTCCAATTTTGGGTTTACTTCAGGCATGAATATCTTCTCCCTTCTCTGTAGCATTATTTGTAAATAATGAGGAAATACATATTTTATTTTAAATGGCAATTAAATGAATTTGTGGACAACTTTTGATTTAATTGCTTGGAAATGAAATCTAAAAAGGAAATTGATGGATTCTGTATTCTCTTAAGTTTCCTTTGTGTGGTTTTAGCTAAACCTAGAAAAAACGCAGATGGGTGTTCCTAATCAATTTTTATTTTATTTTATTTTATTTTCTATTTAAATTTGATTTCTGGAAACCCAAATCAATTTCTGCCTCTGGGTTTTATTACAATCAAACAATAATTTATTTGTATGAGCAAAGCGATTTCTGGGTAGTGTGAAAAATGTTTTTACCAGGTATTTCATCATTTTGCCTAATATATTTTCTTTTGAATTCTAATAATTTCTAAATAGAAAAGAAATTAATACTAGAATGAACTGATTTGGATATGTACAAGTTGATTTTCCTGTAGGTATAATTTTATTACTTGATTGAAAAATAAATTAGTGTTAACAGTCTATGTAAGATGACTTAGTTTTTCTTAAAGGATTTCGTTACTAGAAGTGTTAGAAACTTATTGTTGTTATTCTATGCAAATAGACTTCAAAATTATCATCCTGTGGTATGTGGGTTAATTTGTTTTGTTGATCTATCGGTTACCTGAAAGAACATGTTAAAATGATTTAATAGAGGTGTTTCTACACTGTTTAGTTGGATTGTTCCTATAAATATATATAAATGTATTTTGATTGTTTGAAAAAATTTATTGTGTGTTTTATAGAGCTGCTCATTACCTAGAGGGAATATGTCTAATTGGTATTTAGAAATGATGATTTTAGACAATTTTGTTAAGTTGTTTGTTGATTAGAAGGTAAGAAAAATAATAGTTGAATCTGTACCATGTGAAGCATGATTTGCTTGTGGTTTAATCAGAATTTGGATGTTGAATGATTATGGTTTGATTATGTCTTGATCCTTGTGATTAGAGTGAAACATGATTGCTGAAATAGAAATTGGTTGTTCTATTGGTGTACATTCATAGTTGTATCTTGATGTAGAACATGTAATAATACATTCTCCGTTGTATTACCATGCATTTGTTGATAAAATAACTTGTATATCATTTCATATTTTATTAAATAATTGCATCAGAAAATGGAGGCAATATTCATGCCAGTTCATTTTGAACTGACAACATACCACTACTCCAGTCTTGTAGGACAATTAGCCGTCACGTTTGGATATGCGGAAACTCATGTCTTGTGAAGTTTTATCGTAGCATGGATCTAAATGAGATACTTGGATTTCAATTTGTAGAAGGATGATATCCTAGAATTTTGACTAAATTTATTGGGATCTTGGACCCATTGTTAATATTCAAACCTCACTATGTGAGAGTTACCGTAATAGTTATATATTTCGCCTTAACGACATATGTAATTTATGATTTTAATAAAGAGATGATTACCTTGTATGTAATAATATCTCAATATGAGTAAATGATAAATACTAGAAGTAAGAAATCTTACTTATCATAAATTGTTAAATTTATTTATTTGATATTTGTCAATGTATGAAGCTGATAATTGGGCAATTATTGTAACAATCAATTGTCTTTAATTTCTAAATTAAATAAGCTATTTAGTGGCATAGCTAATCGAAGGAATATATATATATATAATTCAGATTTTCAGTAAACTTGGTATTAATATGATAAGATTGTAAATCTTGTTGTATAGAGAATGGAAGAGTATCGTTGTAAAAGGTAATTTAAGGTTAAAAAAACAAGCATCAGGAAAAGAGAGACTAAATGGGATGGTAAATAGATGAAAAGATCCATTAGACTTATCTCATGATGATCCTAGTTGGCCTTTGGCATTTATCTTGATATAAACTCTTGCAAGATAGGTTAAATTGGAAATAAAGTAAATACAAACTATAAGATCTAGATAACTATGAAAGGGATAGTTGTGAGGTGGTGGAAGACTTAAACTCATAAGACTAGTGTGTTGTCTTGAGTTTAGCCATAACTTGCACGACGGAAAACTTTGGCCAAAGTAATGCATTGATGGTTGTGCATTGTCTGATCACCTAGTCCTCCAATTAAATTAAAATTGCCAATAACCTAATCATGGGAAGTTGAACACTGAACATGAGGTAGGAAATGGTCGATACTAGAATACAAAGTCAGAAAACTAGCTTCGTGGTAGACCCAAGGAATTTCACATGGTTCCCATGACCTGAAAAAGGTTGAGTCGAAATGCTAGTAAGCATTCTCACTTGAAGTAGTGGTGAAGGGAGATCATGGAGATATGGATACATCCTTCTCAACCACACATGGCTTACAAAGATGTTATCAGATAGATCAAAATAACAAATTTTATTTAAAAAATTTGATTAAATAAATCTATACGAATACAAATTGTAATCTATTTTTATGTATGTTTAAATTTTTTTCCCCATTTTCCAGTTATAGTAATTTTGAACGTTACACCTTTGAGTTCATGGTACCCGTGAGGGAAAAAATCTTAGAACTCATGCAACAAATCAATGACCTTTGAAACTTCCTTTTCTGACCAATAGTCACCGATGATAGCTTCCTTAGGTTCTACCTCCGTCCCAATGTTAACCTTCTTTGATATTAAGGGATCGTGGTAGGTGTGTGCTCGTTCATCAACACTATCTATGACCTCCCGCGTACCCTCCGAATGATTAACATCCAATGTCTCCATCTATTACATAGACCATTTTTCCTCTTTCTTTTTCCATACATGCGCACTCAAGTTGTACCTCTTTTGATTCTTCTTCACTGAGGTACGTCTCCAAAGAAGGCTCACCTAGTAATTCTAGTAGCCTATCCTCTGCCATTACACTATCCCCCATTGTAAGGCGCTTGATCATTTTTAATGCCTTATCTACTGATGGTTTGGTACTCCTATATTCAAAAGCTTAAATGAGATCATCCGCTAACTCTTTCCAATTACCCGTCTGATGACGCATCTCCGAATGAACTTACCAAACGCACGCACAACCTTGTAAGGTGAAATACAACTTAGGCACCCATAACAAAGGAGGAAACGCTTATGCCCTTCCCATCTAGGCCTTCTCACACACTTGGATATGAAATGAAGTAGTCTATTTACCATGGTAGTCTTGTATAGCCATGGGCGCATTGCTCCTAGAAAACCTTACAGAGAACGTGATTCTTACCTCGCGCCACTCCAGGAGGTTTTCCCGATGTGTAGCCCACCAACACGCTACATTTCTGAGTAGGTTGTAACTGAGCATCCCTCTTCTTTCATCCTCATTTTTCCACTGAGCTTCTATCTTCCGCAAGAAAATTTTTGTATATTCCCTTCCTGAGTAACTTGGAAACTTCTTTCCTCCTAGGCACTTGACTGAGTGCACATTTATCACCCTTGTTATAGATCCTCTTAGTTGTCGCCCAATTAACTCATAAGTCCCATGTGCCCAATTGTCGCATGCCACACTAGTGGTATCACTCACGGAATGAGCATCTTCAAATTAGATGACTCCCTTCGTGGGGTGAATTACCTCAGGATCTCTGATGGAGCACACATAGATTCTATCAAGGACTTATTCTCCTAAGGGCTCAATATAGGCACTAAATTCCCATCTGTCAAAGGGATGACCACCCTTTCCTCCTTGTTCTCAAAATTGATATACCCTTTGTTAAACCGTAGGTCAACATTGTTCTTGTAACACCATGGGTGCCCAAGCAACGCTAGAAATGTGTCTACCTCGCGAGTGCCAAAATTTGAAGTTTCTAGTGAACTTGGTCCTCAATGGTGATAACTACATCTTTCAAGACTCCAATGGGCATTTCCTTAGTCTTGTTCGCCATATATAGCACATTTGAAGATGGCTACAATGCGGGCCTTCCCATCTGATGCCAGGCATCTAAGGTAAGAACATTGACCTCTACTCCCGTGTCGATGAGAATATTACTCAGAAGCCACCCATCAACAACTACATTCAAAGTAATCTCCTTGTCATATTCAAGGTTATGAGGAGGAAGGTTTGCATGCAAAACCTACCTTTTGTGCTCTACCTCGGCACGTGGTACCCTCTCTCTCAACCATTCTCCTAGCAAGGGAATTATATTCTCTTACCTTAACATTTTACACACTTCTTTGACTTCATCCATTTCCCTCTATGGAGCCTCAACATTCCTTCTTTTCTCTTGCTACCCAGACTACTCCTTTAGACACTGAATATCCCCTTGTAAACTCCAAATGACATCCATGGTCTCCTGGTACACCTCTTTCTGATGAGAAGGGTCCAGATAATTTCCATCTATGACTTCATCTCTTGAAACTAGTGTCCTTGGTCTTGGCATCTCCCTAGCATGTGCGGCCTTTTCCTCGATGTTACCAAAGACAAGTTCTAGCCCCCGATTCACGCGCCACTCATGGCATCCACTCGTAAATTTACCTCCTTGATGCTTACCATAGAAACACCCTTGTCTTTCTGGGTGTCTGCTTGCTGGTTCATATGCTCATAAAGTTCTAGACACTCTTCGTACTTATGTTTCTTTCCGCACCATGAGCATTGTAATAGATCAGGACACTCATGTTTATAATGTTATATAGATCCAAAATTATAACATGTTCCTCATGGGAACTCACTCCATCCTCCACCGCAGCTTATTCTTTGTGACCACAAAATCCTCCGTGAAAACCTCTTCCATGTGCTCCTCCATCTATGCGCCTTTCATCGTTAGAACTGCTTGTAAGGCTAGTCTGGCGCACACCCAGATCAATAACATCATGGATTTGATCAATCAGTCTGTAATATTTGGTATCATGGGTTGTAGAGGTGCATATCTTGCAGTAGTAAGAAACATTCTTACAGATTGCATGCTTTGGAGTAAGGGGTATCTACTTGCATCATGATCCCCATGGAAAATTTCATAGTTTACCACCATGGAGCGCACCAAATTCCAAGGGAAAATATCCTTTATATGCCCCTCCACTTCATAATATGTACACCAAAGACCACTATGAACCTCATGTGATGAGTTTGCAAATAGCTTCTCCAACTGCTTGGCCATTGCAGCAATTTTAGCCTCCAGAAAAGGGCTAATGCTAGTGTCAATGCTCCCAACAACTTCAGCGTGTAGGGAAACTTCCAATGCCTCATGTGGGTCTGTAAAAGTCTTGTGTGACAGATCTATTCTAAATGGTGTTATTAATCGTCCAACAAACCATTGAGCATGTTGAGAAGGATGAATGTTATAGGAGAGCTTTGATAAGAGAGTCTTGAACCGTGTGTCATACTCCTGCAAACTCTTTCATTCTCTTTTGATCTCCTTAAGAGTGTTGATGCTCTTCTACTCAAACTTTGGGATATGGAACATTGTTAAGAAGTCCTTCTTTAATGCGGTGTAGTCTACCACCGTCTCGATGGGGTTGTAATTCCTATACAAACTATGTGTGTGCCCTTACAACGTTGTTGCAAACCTACTTGCCTTCTTTGGGTAGTGATTCCCTTTACGCGCCATAATAAATCACATTTGTGCACATGCTATGCAACATATTCAATACCCCTATAGTCTGGTAAGTGTAAAGAAATCTCGAAAAACACTTGGGGAGGTGGTTGGGGTCCTTTCCTCCTGATCCAAAGCCTTGGTTCCCTCTTGTTGTTTCCTCCTAACCCACCAGATCCACTGGATCCACCAGGTCTATCATCACCAATCCGGCACTATGATAATTCTTCACCGAGAACTCCTCATGCTATGATTATTTACTAATGCATAGCCTTTAGTTTGGTGGATGTAACTGAAACCAAACAACAAACATAACACAAGAATACCATAGACTATGATACGAAGGAATGATGACAAAGCTGAAATATAAGTGTAAATTATAATATCAACATTAAATTGTTATAATCTCACCCATGAGGTACTTCAAGTGTTACTGAATTCACTTGCCTTCCAACAATAACTATGGGAGAAACTTCACAATTACACCTCTTAATGGCTTCTTTAACACACCTTCAAAATGATGGCTTCCTTTACACACTTACTCATACAATATTTCTCACTACTTCTCTCTATGCTAAATGAGGGGGGTGGCCTCTTTATTTATAGGAATTCAGGCTTATCCACCCTATCTCTAAGATAGGATAGGAAATCTCTTCCGGCCAATCATATTCCATGCCTAAACTCTTGCCTTTACATGTAGGCTTATCTTCTAAGATAAGATAAACCTTATCATCTCACATGGGTTCCACCTTTTTAGACTTTTCCACAAATAAAATACACAAAATATTTATGACATCACTCTTTGTCCTTATTACAAATATAATATTTCTAATTCCTAATCATGTAGACCCTACTTCTCTACTTACCCCAACTTTGACATTTTAACATTACTGGACCACTTATGACAAATATTTACTTTTTACAACATTCCTATTGTACTTTGACTGTTACCGTACTCTACTTTATTGGCGGCACCGTACTGATGGCGCCGTTATCTTCTATTGGATGCCACTACTAATTATACTTAACAACATCCTATTCCTAATACATACATTAATAAAATAGAAATTACGGAGGAAAATTTTAATGTCGACAGTCCTGTTCCTCCTAACCCACCGCACTCCACCTCTTGTAGTCGGCAAAGGACTAGAAGTGGTCGCGCATAGTGTTCCCAACATCCCACTGAATTACACACCGATGGTTTGTGATATTGTCCCACTACGAGTTGTATGTCCCGTGCCACTCCTAGACGCGATACCCAAAGCTTGTGTACTTGCACATTTCCTGAATATTCCTCTAAATATAAGAATGGCTTGTGTAGCCATGGATGTTCCAAATGAAAAATTATATCTCCTGGGAACTGATCAGTTAATCCCTCCAATACCAACTGGGTTATCAATACTTCTCCCTTGATTTGGAAAACCAAGCACCAAGGGTTGGTCGCCATGTGGGTTCAGATGCACGGCGATGGCTCTTCTTTCTCCATGCGATGAACTCTCATTAGAAGGCTGAAGGGCCCTCTCTCCCGCGCTTGCCAAGATGGGGTAGCACAGACTTCTCAGGCTTGACGTCCTCCACGTGAACCTCAACTCCACAATGTCTACCTCCATTGATCCATCACACTTGCAACCTCACATTGTCTAGTCATCTCCCTTTCATGAGCTTGACTATACTTGAGTCATCTCTCCTCCCTTTCCTTTTCAACCACAATTTTTTCCATCTTCCTCCACTCTAACTTCCTCTCCTAGCGCTCGAGAGAAGCTTTAACCGCCATGGAAATGCTTCTAAACTCAAAGTAATGACCAAGATCTTCATATCCAGAGGAATAACACTAAAAATGACCCTCTAGGATCCCTCAAAAATTCAAACTCAACAACTTCTCGGGAAAGAATACGTCAAAATGGTGTATTCTAAAGTATAGTTGGTCAACACCCTCTTCCATTAGTGATCAATAGCACACGTCCAAGTCAGATCTGCATCCTACAGCCTCTGATATTCATATTAGACCTTCACACGCGTGATCTACAATACAAGCTTGATTTGGATGCGTATGCTAAAAGCCATTCATATAGCTCTACTGGGAAGCAACAAAAGAAAGTCTCATACAAATCATGGTATAGGTTCTCTTCTACCCACCTACGTGCATTGAACTCAGGTCCAGTGCTGAATCTTTGAGAAAACGCGCGTCCTTCGTGCTCTTGAACCATGTTTCAACACTTTCTAAGGTCGCACTCTGTCATTACACATCACGGGACAAATATGTATGCTATTTCTCACAACAAATTTGAAAGGAGGTCCCGAAATGGAACCAAGATCTAGTCATTTTGTACCCTTCACAGAATAGAAAAATCCCATGTGTGTCGGCCTATCACCCAATGGGGCACTGGGCACTCACCCGAGGCACGCGCGGCGCCGAGTCTCTCCTTTATGTGAGTCTTGTGAGAATGCATCATCTTAGAACAAAAAATAAAATGCAAGATGATAAATAAATAAACCACATTTCTATGAAATTATGAAAGGTTTTCATCTCATTGTATGCAGGTAAGAGAAATAAAAAACAACACATGGAGATGATTTATACAGAAAGGAAATGCATGAGTATTGAACATAGATGATTTATAATGAAGCATTATATTCATACTATCAAAGTTAATAACCCACATTACATCCCTTGAGGTCATAACAGATCCTCATATTATTCAGAGCCAAATCATGCATCAGAGCTATGTTATGCTCATCATATTACAAAGAAGAATGAAAACCCATCCCCTTCTATACATTATCGCTCACAGATCTCCCTAATCCTTAGCCATAACACCCTCCATTCTATTTCCTACAAAGCTTTTCCTCTCTTCAACCCTATTCACTATATATCTATATCCTTTTCTTCTACCAGGTGCTTGTATATATAGCCTTAGAACCCACCACCATGCCTTCTAGAAGCTTCAGATTAGTCACCAAGTGTTGAAGTGGTCCTCCATAGGAGCATGCCTTTCCAAATCTGATCTCTCCATTCCTTATAATGATGTCTTCTGGAAACTTCCATCACATGCCTGAATATTCCCTTTTTGATCCACAGTCACCAGATGGTACCTTATCCATAAGGGTCATGCTTTTCTCATGTGCTGCCTGGGATGCCAAATGTGGCTAAGTACAAAACCTGTTTTTTCCTTACGTGCCTTCAACCCGTGCACCCACGCACTTTCTTTTACTTAGCTGATATTTTGGGGCCCAACACCACATCTGGAGCTCATACTACGATCGGTTCAAAGTGAGGAAATTGAATCGGATTTTTAGTTAGTTGAAAAATATGAATCATGGCTATGGCATCTCAGGTTTGGTCATTTAAAATTTGGTGGTTTGAATTTATTACACAGAAAAAATATGGTGAAAGGTTTTCCTTTGATTCAGAAACTAGATAGAGTTTGTGAAGGTTGTATTTTGGGGAAGTAACACAGAGAGTCCTTCCCAGTTGGAAAAACAAGAAGAACAAGTGCACCACTTGAAATTGTTCACTCAAATTTATGTGGACTGATGCAAACTTCTATTGGAGGTTGCTCATATTTTATGGCATTCATTGATGACTATATAAGGAAGACATGGGTGTAATTTTTGAGATACAAATCATATGGTTTTGATATATTTCAGCAGGTCAAGGCTTTGTGGAAAAGCAAAGTGGAAACTACATAAATTTTTTGAGTATAAATAGAGGAGGTGAGTATGTTTCCAATGCTTTTATGAATTTTTACAAATATCATTGTATACACAAGAAGTTTACTTCTAGGTATACACCACAAAGTAGAATGGTGTGGTAGAGAGAAAGAATAAAACCATCATAGAGATGGCGAGAATTATGATGAAGGAAAAGAATCTTTCAAATTGGTATTGGGCAAGTGTATAGTGAATCGCTTGTTTACATCATAAACAGTGTCCAACAAAAATTGTTTGAAACATTGTTCCTCAACAAGCTTGGACTAAGACGAAACACAATGTTTCTCATTTTAGAGTTTTTGGTTGTGTGGCATACACACATGTTTCTGATGAGATAAGGAAGAAGTTATACAAAAAGAAAAAAAATGCATATTTGTTGGATATTCAGAGAATAAAAAAGCTTACAAGTTGTTCAATCTAGTTACCAGAAAGGTCATAATCAGCAGAGATGTATAGTTTGTTGAAAATGAGGCATGGGATGGAAGTATTGAGAAAATAGTCGAAGATGAAAACATAGAGCAACAAGGTATTGTATCTTCTTCAAATCTTGGACATGCACCACAAGTTGTAGCACAAGCTACACCTCCATCTACATCTAGGAGATCTCCAATATTTCATTCATCTTCAACCATGTAGTAGACACCACAAAGAACACCAGAAGCTACTCCTTCAATACAAAACAATCCATCATCAGATAGCCCTTTGCAGTGGAAAAAATGAGTCTTAGTGAGATTTATAATGTTGATACAACTAATGCTTTTTAGTTTTTGCATTGTTTTCTCAAGTTGCAGATCCAATATACTTTAAAGAGGCTATAGACAATGAAGTTTGGGTTCAAGCCATGGATGATGAGATAGACGCCATAGAGAAGAATCAAACATGGGAATTAGTAGATCTTCCGAAGGAAAGGACGTGATAGGAGTGAAGTGGGTCTATAAGACCAAATATAATGCTGATGGTAAAGTACAAAAACATAAAGAAAGGTTGGTTTCCGAGGTTTTTCACAGCAATATGGAGTAGATTACAATGATATGTTTGCACCTGTAGCACATTTGGACACGGTAAGAATGGTTTTAGCAATTGCATAGCTAAAAAATGGCCTATTTATCAAATGGATGTAAAATCAACATTCTTTAATGGTTTTCTTGAAGAAGAAGTTTATGTGAATCAGCCAGAAGGTTATGAGATTTAAGGTCATGAAGGAAAGGTATACAGGTTGAAAAAAGTGCTATATGGTTTGAAGCAAGCACCTAGAGCTTGGTACAACATGATTGATTCTTATTTGATACATAATGGTTTCAGTAGGAGTAGCAATGAGTCTACCTTATACATCAAGATAAATGAGAAAGGTAAACTTTTGATTGTTTGTTTATATGTGGATGATTTAATCATCATAGGAAATCTATCTATAGATTCATTCAAATCAGCTATGAAGAAATAATTTGAGATGACAGATCTAGGCCTTATGCACTATTTTTTGGGCATAGAAGTTCAACAATTAGAAGCTGGAGTTTTTATTTCACAAGAAAGGTATGCTAATGATGTTTTGAAGAGATTTAACATGTTGAATTGCAAGCCAACGCCAACACCTATTGCAGTAGGTTTGAAGTTAAGAAAAGATGACAACGAATCATTTGTAGATCCAACATTGTTCAAAAGACTAGTTGGAAGTCTCATGTATTTGATGGCCACAAGGCCGGATATTATGTATGGTGTGAGCCTCATCTCAAGGTTCATGGAATCTCCAAAAGATTCACATTGGCAAGATGGAAAAAGGATTTTGAGGTATGTATGTGGAACTAAGAATCATGGAATTTTGTATTCAACATCAGATGAGTTCAAACTCATAGGTTACACAGATACAGGATGTGATCTTAGAAGTATTGATGAAAAAAAGAGCACATCCGGTTATGATTTTCACTTTGGAACAGATGTAGTTTTGTGGGCATCAAAGAAGCACCCATAGTCACATTATCTTCAATAGAAGCAGAGTATGTAGCAGCAACATGAGCAACATTCCAGTTGTTTGGATGAGAAGAGTGTTGAAATATTTGAGGTAGAATCAAGAGGATGCTACACATATTTTTTGTGACAACAATTTAGCAATAACATTGTCCAAAAATCATGTTTTTCACAAGAGGAGAAAACACATAGACACGAGGTATCACTTCATCAGGGAGTTGGTTAACAATAAGGAAATTTGTCTTGAATTTTGCAGATCCGAAGATCAATTTGTTGATATTTTTACGAAAGCTTTGGGAAATGAAGTTTTGAGTATTTGAGAAGTTGTTTGGGAGTTTGTGATCCGAATATGTCAGATCTGGAAGTGCACACTCAACTCTAGAAAAATAAAATCTTGAAGGTCAAAATTAAGGGGAGTGTTAGAAAAAGTGTAATTTTGCCCCTAGAAAAGCAAAAAGCAGTTTGTTTTTACATGCTTTTATTTTTGAGTTTAGTTTTAGATGTTCTTAAGTTTAGGAAAAGCTAATAAAGCAAATAAATCAAAAGCTTTGTATTACACAAAAGCATGTGCTTTTTAGTTCTATTTTTAAGAGTTGGGTGTTTTATTGTTAGATGAAGCCATCTATTTATTAGAGGCAATTGTAAGTGTTTTCATATCAAACACATTCAGAGATATTGTATTGAGTTGAAGCTCTGAACTAGAAGAAGAAATATATGCATAAAAGTGCTGATCTGAGTTTGCAATAATATGTTTTATTTGCAATTCTTTACTTTACTTATGTTAGTTGTTGTTTTCTATTCCTAATTTCTACAACAAAAACATGCTCTGTTAATCTAAGGATGGAGCACCCACCTTGTTTTATATTTACAATCTTGTAACCAAGACATGGAAAAAGCTTCCCCCTCCAACTCAACTCAAATGATATGATTTCATTGGATTGGCCTTTAATACCTTCATAAAATCCTGCATCTTGATCATTGGAGGAAACAACATCATAAAGGAGGAAAATAATATGATACTAGAGGTTTATGATTCCCAAACCAATGCCTAGGCAAAATTAAATATGCATACATCCAAATTAGTTTATCCCTTGGAGGAAGGGATATACTCTAGAGGGAGATTTTATTGGGTTAATTCAACCTATCATTGTCTCAGTAGGTGCAGGTTGGATGCTGCAACATTAGATTTAAGAAAGAGGTATTTGAATGTTATTAGGAATCCACAAAATTCTCAGAATTTATATTATTGGATCTTAACTAGGTATGGTAGGGAGGTGGTTTTGGTGTATAGCAAGGATTTTTGTATATGGAGGTTAAATGAAGGTGATGGGGATGAAAGATGGTCAAAACTACCCAAAGTGTTTACGGTGCCATCTGGTGAATTTATGGGTGATTAGAATGGGAATGAATTTGGTGGGAAGAGAGGGCCAAACGTGGTAGTTAACAATGGTGGGTGGGTTTTATTGCACCTTTCTAGTAATAATATTGGTGTATTTGATGGAGAAGGAAGAATGATACAAAGATTTGAAGGAAGGAAGATGATCGTGTTTACACAAGAATATCAAACGTCTCTTCGGGATTTTGAGATTAACAATGTTTGGTTCCCGCCTTAATATTTCTTTTTGTTTTCATGTTCTTCCCACGGTCTACAAAGCCAATTTTTCTTTTGATAACTTTACTTGTTTATATGAAAAGTACTTGTGCTTTTTATCGGAATGTATAAAATAGGAAAAATTAAATCTTGTCAAACGCTATCTAATAAGAGGATGCGATAAACAAATGTTAAGTTGTTAATGATCACTAAGAACCTCTTAAGTGGAGATTTATATTTATCTTGAAGGCATTTTCCTAATGGGAGCGAGGGATACTGCCACTGAAAGGTACCAAGAGATGCTCGACGGAGATGGTGAGGCAAACAACATTGACGTACAATGTTATAATATCTGTCCAGGTGTTCAAGACTATGTTTTTTAATGAAGGTTTCAGTACTCTTATAGTAATTGTCCTTTGTTAAATTGTGAGTACGAGATTTGCTCAATATTTTCAAGCACCATGCTTCTGTCTATGGCCGACCTACTACGATTTTTACCTTGACAAACAAGTTTCCCCTTTTGACCCAAAGCCTTTGGTTTTATGGTTTTGAATGAAGTTCAAGTCTGGGATGATTTTCCCCGAGTACAAACTAGTGAAAAAATCTACTTTTGTTCATGCCATTCATTCGAATTCCCACAAGAAGGTGTTGGAGGTGCAGAGTGAATCCAATGATTTTAAATCTCATGCCTTACATCATCCTTTCAAGGTTAAAATTAGTATTAGTCCCAGCCTCGCCGCTCTGAAATAATTCTCTTCCCGGAGTAATTAATCATTCATTGTTACATAATTTCTTCAGACGTCATTTTCACTAAATGTGATTGTGTTCTTCTTCCCTTGCATAATATTTGGTGGGCATTTTAAACGTTTTATTTTAGCTCTCAATCATTTAATTATCATGTCATGGTTGGCACCTATCAATTTGTGAAAATAAAAAATAAAAATATCGTTTATTAATTTAATTAATATCAATTTCGATATTCAGTAAGACCATTGATTATATGTATTTAATTATGCCAAAGGCATTTTTCAAATCGGAGCAAAGGTTGCTAGCGTTGATAGGTACGAGGATTTGGATGACGGAGATGGTGAGGCAGAGGACATTGACGTACAAAATTATAAGAGCCCTCAGATGTTCAACGATCATATTTTTTTATACAACCGCCTCGATGATTGTGCAGTTTCTAAAGATGTTCAATTTAATAAAACATATTATTTCTTTTTCATCTCGCGTACAAGTAATTGCCCTTCTCCAATTGTTGTCACAAAAAAACCTTATAAACCTACAAAAACTCCCCCTCATTTGGAATTGATCCCTAAACTCATGTAGAATTACCTTCCGATATTAAAAATGAAGGGAAATTCTCAAATTCTAATGAATCGTCGTTAAGGATAATAGAGCCCATCGTTAAGATGCTAACGTCCATAGAGGAAAATAACATTCCTCAGACTTTCTTGCTTGCAATCGTGGAGATGTATGTTTAAATGACTGTTAACATGAGCAGTCATTTAAACCTTGTTTGTGCATATGACCCAAAATTGGTCGCTACAAATACTTTCTTTAGGTGCAGGATACAACAGGTAATAAGTATGTAAATTTGAATTGAATGGAATATAATTGGCCATTGCTATATATTTAAAATCCAAGTTATAGACGTTAACCTGCAGCTGCCCGTAAATAGAATATTTACTAGTGTCATGTGCTAAAAATTGTCAAACATTTAAATTTCCCAAGGATGGGCCTAGATTGCCAATATATAATGGAAATCCTTCTGGGTTGGGAAACTCTGCGCCATGGAATAAGTCTGGTACATGTAATATTTTAATTAAATATCATCATATCAATGATATTGACGTTGTAAAAATATATAAATTAAAAAGTAGTAAAATTCAATCAACAGATAAAATCTACTTTTTGGTGGTATGGGGTTCAATTATTGTTAATTATTTATGAATCTCATGTTTCTTTGCAATTACTCAAGGTTAAAACTGAAAAGGGGGCCTACAAAATACTACAAAAAGTAAGTAGTGTGGTTGGTCTTCAAACCATGAAGCTATTGGATTTTCCCCCTTTTTAAAATTTTGTCCCCTTTAAGCTCATATTTCACTCATGTGAATAATGCAAGTGAGATTGAGATGATAAAGTGGAGCACAAATAGAAGATATTTTTTGGGTTGATACACTTTGAGCCTTGGAATAGGTGTGGGACATGCATGTATTTAATTTCCAACTGTCCATTCATGTCTCCATCTTTTCTAACAAATTAAACTTCATCAAATTGATAACTTTGCTGCTAAAAAAAAAATGTAAAGATGAAAAAGCCCATTTTATGGTGTTGTTTATCTTCCCACCACCAATCAACCCCGGCACATGTCGAGAACGGTTGTCCTCCATTTTGATCAAAGTATAGATAACGCACGTATATAAAGGACATATACACCATTTCTTCTTAGGCCATAAACAATAAAATGGTATATTGTGTTTGGGCAATTTACTTTCAAACTTGGAACCAAATGGATTTTCCTTATTTCTTATTTTGACCCCTTTAATTAGTTCAAATTACACTTATGTGATAAATGCAATTGAGATAAAGATGATAATGTGGAGCAAAAATGACATTTATTGTTTTGCTAATAATAATCTAAGTTGTGAAATATGTGTGGGACATGTACGTTTCTAATTCCCACCTTTTTATTTCCAAATTTCTATTCATTTCTTCATCTTATCTAAATAATTATTTTTCATCCAATCGATAGCCTTTAGGGTTCGATAATCTAAGCCATGGAATAGGTGTGGGACATGTCTTCATCTTATCAAACAAATTAATTAGCAACCAATCACATTCCTTGATGTCGTAACAAAAAATATATTAAAATAACCAATCTCATTTAATGTTCGTGGTCATTTATGGACAATCGATCAAGATTATTGATGACCTAAACCCTATTCATTACCGTGATAGCTAGAGAGACTCCCTAATCACAAATGTGCATGAAATTTCTACCATGGGATGCTAGCTCCATTACACATATCCCTATCTCTAAACTTCCCTGTGAGATGTGCAAGTGAGGTCTCCTTATATATGTACGTGCGTCTTCTAACTACCCAAAAAACACAAGAGTTGAAATTACAAACAATAACTATTGAAATTGGTAGTATTGATCGACTACTCCTTTCATTTTAAGATATCTCTATTATATGTTGCCTCAATGCCTTACACACCACACCCAATTTATCCTTCTAATGATTGACAAAAAGGCTCGTGGTTGAGGAAATAACAATTTCACATTGGTTGTGAGTGAGATCAAGACTATAAAGTGGAACACATATAACATATATTATTTGGGCAAAAACAATCTAAGCCATGGAATAGATGCGGGACATTCAAGTTTTTAATTTTCACCTTTTTATTTCAAACATTTCATTCATGTCTTATCCTCCAAATTAAATGTCATCTAATCGATGGCTTTGATGTTGTAAAAAAACATATTAAAAATACCAAAATTCAAGTAGTATATTTAATCTACTAGTTTCTAATTTGACTAATTGTTGGAGGAGCTCAATTATCGTTGATTATTTATGTAACCCCAGTTTCTTTGTAATTACTTGAGCTTAAAACTAAAAGGGGGCCTACAAGGTGATAAAAATAGTGTGATAGGGCTTCGAACCTTGAATCTATTCTATTTTCCCCTTTCTTTATTTTGGCCCCTTTAAACACATATTTCACTCATGTGAATAACACAAGTAAGATTGAGATAATAAAGTGGAGCACATAAAGCAAATGTTTTTTTGGGTTGGTTCACTCTAAGTCATGGAATAAGTGTTTAACATGCAAGTATATAATTCCGAACCTTTTATTTCAAACTTTCCATTCATGTCTTCATATTTTCTAACAAATTAAACTCCATCCAATTGATAACCTTGATGCCAAAAAAATTAAACAAAAAATAGAAAATCCCATTTTATGGTTGTGTTGCCGCCACTAGACAACCCCTGCCACATCTCAAGAATGGTTGTCCTCTATGCCAACCAAAATGTAGATTTTACACATTCTTTATTTCGACCCCTTTAAGAACAAATTGCATTCACATGAAAAATGCAAGTGAGTTGGAGATGATAATATGGAACAAAACTAAAAGATATTGTTTTGGTAGAAATGATATGAGTCATGGAATAGGAGTGGGACATGTAGGTATTTAATTCCCATCTTTTCATTTCCAACTTTCCATTCATGTCTTTGTCTTATCTAACAAATTAAATATCATCTAATATAATGCATTGCCACTATAAAAATAAAATAAAAATAATAGCAAAGTTGAATTTATGTCGGTGGTCATTGATTGACAATGCCTTCAAGACTACTGATGAGGGAAACCTTATTCATTACCCTGATAACTAGAGAGACTCCTTGATCGCAAGTGTGCATGAAATCACTACCCTAGGATGTCATGTCCATTACACATATCCCTATCTCTAAAATGTCTTTTCAGATGCAAAAAAAAATTCCCTTACATTTACGTGTTCCAACTGCCCAAAAAATAAAAGAGTTGAAATTACAAATAACAACCATTACCATTGGTTGCACATGTCAATCGACCACTCCTTTCCTCCTGCAATATCTTTGAAATATGTTTTCTCGATGTCTTACACACTACACCCCTTTTCTCCTTCCGATGATTGATAAAAATGGCTTGTTATTAATGAAATAACATTTTTCATTGGTTCCCCACAATGTCTTCCATATCCTTAGGCATCTCTCCCTCAAACCCCCTCCTCTTCGCATCCTTCCTCTCCCACTGTTTTGGTTCCTTGAGTTCAACTTATTTGATGTATCCCTTCAATGTTTCCATCGTACATTTCACGTACGATAGCTACTTATAATTTGATAAAGAAATATAAATATATTACAAGATAATGGGTTGTGTATCCACAAATTTTCCACAATTTGATTGTGGATAACTTATTGCAAATTGTGAATCCAAATTTGTGGACTCCACCCACAATTATTTTGTGAATTCATCAAATGTGACAAAGTCACAATAAAAATATTGTGAGAACTCTATAATTTTATAATTGTGACATATTTCACAATATGAATATTGTTATATATCTACATTTAAAAATATTGTGACTTTTTCACAATTTAAAAAATGTTATCAATCCATAATTTTTAAAGTTGTATAACAATAATAAGAATGTTATAAATAGATATGTGAATTTTTAATTATAATTATTTAATATTAAGCATTTGAAATTATAAATATTATTTTACCAATTTAAAAATGTTTGTTATATAAGAATTTAGTTTTTTAGGATAATATTTTCATCGAAATTTTAAAGTTAAAAATTTGTTGTATAATAAGAAGACTATTATTCTATGTGATTATAATTTCTTTCCAATTTTAAATAAAATAATATTAAATTATATTGAAAATTAATGTATGAATAATTGTCTTTAAAAAAATTCTGATTAAATGAATATTCATGCTTTTGTTAGTTTATAAAATAAATCAATCTCTTTAAGATGCTACATAAATATATTTGAATTAATTATTTTTAAAATATTCTTCATCAACAATAAATAAATAAATAAATAAATAAATAAATAAATAAATATATATATATATATATATATATATATATATATATATATATATATATATATATATATGAATTATATATTTGATTTTAATATTATTCATAAAATTATATAATATATGGACAATGATTTAAGTTTAAATCATGATTGTTGTTTTATGGGTTTCTTGTACAAATAGTTGAACCCTTGATTGGGAAAGAGTGCTCTCCCTCACAGTTATTTATTATTGCGCATTGTTGAACCCTGAATTCTTCTATATTCGTAGTTTTAAAATTTTATTTAGATAAGAATACTCTCATTCAATCTTCACCATTGTGAATTTTTAGTTGAATAATATTTATCACCTTCAATCTTCACATGTACAATCAAATTGTCAGCATGTCCAATAAAATGTCACACAGTGATAACTTTATCTAAAAACACAAGCAAAAAGGAAATGTAGTCCGTTAAAGATTGCACATTGTAGATCTAACAAAAAAATTAAAGTGCTGCAATTATTAACGCGAATGAGATAATTAGCAAATATTAAAAGTTTATATATGTCTATAAAAACAAGATAACCTGATGGAAATAGAAGCAAGTCGGTAAGATGTAATGAAGATTTGATGTTGATGATTTATAAGACCCACATGCAAATGATGAGTCATCCTTGGATTACCTCTCGCTCCTTTCATATTATAACTATTGTGCCATAACATTTTCTAAGGTGAAAGAATTCATTATAATCCATTCTTACATGTCCATACTATTGAAGTGGAGGAAGAAATGTGGATGCCCCTAGAATAAACAAACTTAGAAAATGTACTTAACAAAATCATTACAAAACAAAACAAATAAAAACATGAAAACTATGATTATTAATTTTTTTACTTCAAAAGATACGAAATTGCCCCAAAAATAGGTTAATGAGCATACCAGAATTGATAAAGAAAACCATATTGTTAAATGTAAAAATCTGAAAACGGAGTAACCGAGCCTTGAATAAAATTTCATTTTGAACTTCCAATTATGATAAACCATCATTATAAACAAACTAGCCCAAGAAAAAAGGAAGAAAAAATCCTCCATCTAACCACTCAAACATTTCAAGATAAAAATCCCGCAAAATCCAAACCATTTAAATTCCAAACCACTTAAATTACCATTTTTGAGAAATTCGGTCGGTAAAATCACTATTTTTGGAGTACCTTAAAATAAAAAATATTCTCCATCTTATTTGTCAAATTATTTTTATGTTTACAACAAACATATTGGGAACCGCGTGCAAATATAGTAAGAAGTTGAGGTTCCTAAACAACCCAATACCAAATTCAATAACTAAAGAGAACATAAATTCCTTCATAATTTTCTTCATAATATTTATGTTTCAAGATAGCCAATAATATTAATCATTAAAAAATATTATTTGTACATTTTTAATCATTTTTTAATTCATTTATTTAAATTGTTCTCTTAACAATAAGGATATTATATTGTCTAAAACTTCAGTTTTATTTTTGTGTTGTTGTAGAATATATACATAATATTTCATAGATGTTTATAATTACTTCTAATAATGTAAACTATATGTAACTTCTAATAATATAAATAATTTAAAATTGATAATTTTACATTAATAACATGTAGTTTAGATTTTAGAGGTGTAAATTTTTAAATAATTCTTATTTTTATTTAATAAATTTCAAAAAATACTTTAAATTGTAATATTATGTACATTGTAGATTAACCAAAAACAGCTATTAACCATATAGTTTCTAAATTATGTAGATATTATAACATCAAAATTTTACTATGTCTAGACTTTTTACATTTTTTATTTAAACCTTAAAGATGGTGAAAACAATTGGAATCGGTGTAGATTATTTCTTGGTTGTTCACTCTTTTATAAAACATGAGGATAATGTGTGATGTTTTCACAATCAAATTTTAAGAATACAAATATTCTACATTTGAATAAATTTGGCTTTTATGAAATAATGAAAAATCTACATTATAATTATGTAGAGCATATCCATTTAATTTAAATAATTCATATTTGTTTTCCCTTTCCATAAATAAATTATTCGAACTAAATAATATTTTCAAGTTTTCATTCTTTAAATATATACTTGATTAACAACTATTATAAAAAATATACTTTTGGGTAAGTGCACAAAGTTGGGGGGCCAAAAAGTGGACAAGAACCCGAAAACAGATGAAACACGTACGCGTTTTGCTAAAATGTGCTCGCATTTTATTGTTTTGGCTTGGTAATTACCGAGCCTATAATGCATACACATTTCAGAGAATGCTAAAAGCGTACGTGTTTTAGAGAAGTTAAAACGTGTACGCGTTTTGTATACTATGGACTATGTGTGTGTATTTGGGTGTCTTATACCTACAAAAATAAATGTTGAAGTATAAGATTTCTTTTATTATTTCTTATACTTTAAATTTATTTTAGTAAATATAAGAAATTAGGGTCACTCTGCACCTAATGGAAGTGGTCATGTAGCTCCAATAATTATAATCTAGAAGATAGTTTTTCAAAATCTAATGCAGTCAAGTACTTACTCATTTTTCGAATTTCAAGAATGGCGGTCTAAAACTTTCGGGGTATATATATTGTAGTTGGTCTTTGTTTTGGGAAAGCATATAGTCATTTTTAAAGGTTTTTGACCTTCTAAATTAGATTTTCGGCCTACCATTGCTTGAATTGGTATCAACTTTTAAATTTGGTCCATAATTCACTTTAGCGACCATGAATCAACTCTATGATGCTTGTCTACTTCTTACTAAAAAGAGATCCTCACTTTGTATATAGAGGGTTGTTCCCTGAATGGGATTCCTGTCCTATTGCCAAAATGTGGTGATTTTAATGTGCCTCCTTCTTAAGGCATGATAACACTACTAGGTGTTGAATGAGTTTTTACGAATAGTACTAAGTGAATTGCATCAAGTGAACTCGGATGATTGCTCATTCTTAGAAACATGGTGCTCCATATAAAGATCATCCCCTCACCTTTCCTAGCTCTAAAATCATCCTTTCATGGAATCAAATTCATAATTCTCATACATTTTTTACGCGTATGTCTCTTACGGAGACAAAGGATGCATTAATACTTCACACATGATGGTCTTTGATACCTCGGTGACATGACTAACTCATTTTAGCTTGTTCTGAAGGGTGTTCAATTAGCTACGAATGGCCAACAATACCTTTTAGGCCTTGAAGGAAGTAGTCTCTCATCAAAACTAAATGAGTCGATCAATCACCTTAAACACTATTCCTGACACTAAAACATGATGAATGATCTTATTAGGACTTTCCTTTGGGTGAGGTTTTATGATTTAGGGTTGAGGGTTTAGGGCTCAGGGTTTATGACTCAAGGTTTAGAGTTTAGGGTTTAAGGTTTAGTGTTTAAGGCTCATAGTTGATTTTAGGGTTTAGGGTTTAGGGCTCAGGGCTTAAGGTTCATGGTTTAGGGTTTAGGGTTTAGAGTTAAGGGTTTATGGCTCAGGGTTAAGGGTTGAGAGTTTATGATTTAGGGTTTAGGGTTTAGGGCTCAAGGTTCAGGGTTTAGGGTTTAGGGATCAAGGTTGAGAGTTTAGGGTTTATGGCTCAAGGTTCAGGGTTTAGAGTTTAGGGATTAGGGTTGAGGGTTTAGGGTTGAGAGTTGAGGGTTAAGGGTTTAGGGATTAGGGTTTAGTTTTTAGGGTTTATGGTTTAGGGTTTAGGGTTGAGGTTTTGGCTTAGGGGCTTAGGGCTTAGGGCTTAGTGCTTAGGGCTTAGGGCCTAGGGTTCAAGGATTAGGGTTTAGGGTTTAGGGCTCAAGGTTTAGGGTTTAGGGATTATGGTTTAGGTTTTAGGGTTTAGGTTTTATGATTTAGGGTTGAGGGTTTAGGGTTTAGGATTTAGGGCTTAGAGTTTAGGGTTTAGGGCTTAGGGTTTATGGTATAGGGTTTAGGGTTTAACACTTAGGGTTTAGGGTTTAGGGCTTAGGGTTTAAGGTTTAGGGTTTAGGGTTTAGGTTTTAGGGTTTAGGTTTAGGGTTTAGGAATTAGGGTTTATGGTTTAAAGGTCAGGGTTCAGGGTTTAGGGAAAAGGGTTTAGGGTTTAAGGCTCGGGGTTAGGGGTTAGGGGTTAGGGTTTAGGGCTCAGGGTTTAAGGCTCGTGGATTAGGCTCACCCATTCACTCACTGTAATGTTCTATGTCTTACCCATTCTTATAAGTATTGACAGAGAGTATTCAACTAAAAAGGGTTCATCTACTTCGTAGGTAGAACATTCAAGGGAGTCGTCACAATTTGATTCCTTTCATCTATTGATATTTTAAAGGAGGGAAATTAAAGATATCCAAGAACAATTTGGTACAAATGAATGTTACCCAATACAAAGCTATCTTCTTCCCATTGCATGCGAACTATTTCACTCATTATAATGTTTTGTCTTACCCATTCTTATTAATATTGACAGAGAGTATTCAACTGAAAAGGGTTCATCGACTTCGCAGGAACAAAATTCAAAGAGATTCATCAAAATTTGATGTCTTTCATCTGTTGATATTTTGAAGGAGGGAAATGCCCACATCTCATAAACAAGGTCATTGCAGATAACAGAAAACTTAATGATGATTCTAGGCACAAGACTAGGAAATATGGTCCTAAGATATTCAAAAATATGAACTCACTCATGAGACCTACTAGAAATATATGAGGTTTAGGGTTTAGCATTTAGGGCTCATGGTTCATGGTTCAAGGTTTAGGGTTTGAGACCTTTAGGATTTAACATTTAGGGCTTAAGGTTTATGGTTTATGGTTTAGGGCTCATGGCTCAGGGTTTAGGGTTTAGGGGTTAGGGTGCATGGTTTAGGGTTTATGGCTCAGGGTTTGGGGTTCGAGTTACGGGTTTAAGGTTTAGGGGTTAGAGCTCAGGGCTCTAGATTTAGGGTTTAGGGCTCAAGGCTCAAGGTTTAAGGTTTATGGCTCAAGGATTAGGGTGTAGGGTTCAAGGCTTAAGGTTTAAGGTTTATGGTTTAGGGATTAGGGTTTAGGGTTCATGGTTCATGGTTTATGGATTAAGGTTCGAGGTTCGAGAGTTACTTGGTTTAAGGTTTAGGGGTTAGAGCTCGGGGCTCTAGATTGAGTGTTTAGGGTTTAGGGCTTAGGGCTCAAGGTTTAGGGTCTAGGGTTTAGGTTTTAGGGTTTACGATTTAGTGTTTAGGGTTTATGATTTATTATTTTGGTTTTAGGGTTTATAATTTAGGGTTTAGGTCTAATGGTTGCGGGTTAAGGGTTTAGGTCATAAAGTTTAGGGTTTAGGGTTTAGTGTTTAGGATTTAGGGCTTAAGGCTCAGGCTTTATGGTTTAGGGTTTAGGATTTAGTTTTCAGGGTTTAGGGTTTAACATTTAAGGCTCATGGTTCATGGTTTAGGGCTTAAGACTCCAGGTTTAGGATTTAGGGCTCATGGGTAAGGGCTAAATATTTAAGGATTAGGGTTTAGGGCTTAGGATTTAGGGTTTTAGATTTATGGTTTAGGTTTTAGGGTTTAGGGATCATGGTTTAAGGTTTAGGTTTAGGGCCCTCCGTTTAGGGTTTAAGGTTTAGGGTTTCGATTGTAGAATTTAAATGCTAAAAGATTTAGGTGAATGCGAAATCCTGAAAATTACCTATGAATTGACCAGATTATACTATAAAAACTATCTCCTAAACCGTGACTAATGGAGTGTGAGACTAGTTCCATAAGGTGCAAAGTGACCCTAATTTCTTATATTTACTAAAATAAATTTAAAGTATAAGTTTTTCATTTATTATTATTTATATTTATATATATTCATTTATTATTATTTATATTTTATTATTTTTTATACTGAGCATTTATTTTTGTACATAGAAGTTTGCCAAAAGCATATACAATGTTTATACTATACATAATGTATACACATTATACCACGTACGTGTTATAACGCAAACGCGTTTTGCGTTTTCACTTTTTCCAAGCCATGCCTCAAGGCTTGGGATCCAGTTTGGATCCCCAAGCCTGAGGCATGGACCTACACAAACACAACAAACAACATGTTTTTGCAGAAAATGTAAAAATGTCACTTCCTCCATGATAAATCAATATAAAACAATCGATTCGTTTAAAAAAATTATACCACAACGTAGAGCAGAGTTTCTTCTTTCTAAAAATATAATTTTTCAAATTTTTGACTAATATAAGGTTTTCATATTATTTATTTTCTAACTATGCCTTTTTATAGCTATTTTTTGAAAAGTTTAAATATGTCTATCTTTCATAGTGTTTCTTTTTTTGGGGTCATCAAAATTGAAAAAAATTTATACTAGCACAAACTAGGCCTAATTCTATACATATTTTTTAAAAAATTTAATTTTCTATATTTTTTGAGGTAGTTAGGTGGGGGGCACGGTTGGAGCTCTGCGTTATTTTTGAAAATATAAAATTTCTATGCTAGAAAAATCATAAAAAAATATTTTGCTAAAAAATCTATAAAAATTCTAGCACAAACTAGATGCTCCTAGCTATCTTTCTACCAAAGGATTTTTAAAACTAATAAATGGTGCTCAAAAAATGGTGGGGGGCATGAAACTCACTATGTTATGTTTTTAACAAAAATAGGAGCACTTGTTGGTATTTTAGTTATTTGACCCACTTAAACTTATCCATTTTCAATAAAATTTAGTAGCTTAGAAACTAGACTCAAAATGCTACGATTCATGTTTACACAACATCTTCCAATTTTGAGTGTAACTATTTCAAAAAAACTCGTACAAGTTGATTTTTTTATTTTTCAGAAAAATGCATCCACTTAAGACCCCTTTTGGCCCCCCAACTTGGTGCACTTACCCTTTTATAAATTATTCATAAATAATTTTTGTTGAATATGTGAATTATCTACAATAAAATTTCAAAAATCTTTATTGATTTATTATTTATGTTGTTCTTTATTATCTTTATTAAATTTATTAGTAAAAAATTATCTACAAATAAAATACTATATTTTATTAATATATATTACTAATGATTAGTGTTAAAGTGTATAGTGAATTTTCCACAATGCAAAAAAATTACATTTTGTAGATAATACACAATTACTATTTTACACGTGTAGGATTTTCATAATATTTTTTAACCTTACAAATGGAGTAAAAAATGGATTCATAATATGAAAATTGTTATCATTAGTAAAGCTATGTGATATAGTAAATTGTGGAGAATACATAAATTTTATACTTTGTGAACAATATAAAATCAAAATATGGGTGTGGACTAATTTGTATAATTTTTATTTAAATCATAGAAGTGGTATAAAAAATCAAATCATGAGACATTATATTTGGGTTGTGTTGATTATAATAATTTAATTTTCATATGTAAAAGATTTTTACATAGAAAAAATGTGATATTTCCACAATGAAATTATAAGAATGTGAATATTTTCAATGTTTAAATTTTACATTAATAAAATTGTAAAAATCTACATAATATTTTATCAAATCTATCCATTTAATATCGATACTTCACAATTTTTCCACAAAATGATTTTTTTTTTTTTTGTGTGTGGATACAATATAGATGAATGTGTCTATTTCTAATAGTGTATGTAGACATTTTGATTGAATTCATGAACCAAAATATAGCATGTACATGTCTTTCAAATATTAGTTCAATGTCACTCTCTTACGTAAAGTCATATAATTTTGATGGGGAAAGATCTCGCTGTCATATTTTGATGGCGAGTGTTTTGATGTGCTTTTGCCACTGAGCCCGTGAACCCACATTAATGGGGATATTCTACCTACCAATGCTTTGCATTTGATTGACAATGATCCCTAAATATTTGTAATTAAGTATGTCCCGACATTATGTAATCAAATGATTGACTTTCAACTATCAATTTTGAGTGCTGGTTAAGATAAATATTTGTTTTTCTTTGCCCGACATTATGAAGAGAGAGAGAGAGAATCCAGCAAAGGACAAAATATTTTCATCTTTCTTCCTCACGAAATCCGATTTAATGTTTTGATATTTTGATTTTAAGGCTAAAACTTGAGATATTTTATTCAATGAGGATAAATGGTTTTAAATATAGCTTGAGTGATATTTATACACATCCACACTAATATTAAGTAATTATATAAAACTAATATTTTTAGTTTCACAAAAAGATTTCAGATCTTTATCAATATTCTTTAGCATACAATCCTATATATTTTAGGCTCCACGCAATAATGTGAAGGGAAAAGTGCCCAAATGTTTGAAGAGGGAGGCATACATTCTAGAAATATATTAGAGTGGGATCCCAACAAACAATTAAATTGACTTTTTAATGGTATATTAAAGAACACAACTTTTTGGAAACTCTAAACTATTTCCAATCTTTTGAGTGGAGTGGATGCTTTTGTAACCTTTTGATGAGTTTTCGTTTGGTATATGTATGCTAGAATCTCATAATGGACCCTCTATAATTCTCAAATGGTAGAACCTCTTTGAAAACACGAGTCCTTTAATGGGTCCCTCTTTAACTACTAACCATATGAAAATTGGAAAGGAATGAGTTAGGTACGCACTCAAAGATGGTCCCTTGCGCATTTATTTTTTCTGAAGTGGGTTTAGAGTGATATTACATTAAGCTAGTCATAATATATTGAAATTAAAATAATATAAATAAATGTATTTGGAATATTTTAGAAAATGAGAAAATCAAAATAATAATTAGGAAAAGGATGGTTTCAAAGTGGTAGATGTCTTGTCCCAAGTCAAGAGACATATATTATAAATAGTAAGTGGAAAATAGGTTCATATAATGAGCTAATATAAACCTTGAAAAACTCACCAAAAATAAGAACAATGACTACAAATATATTTTTCTGGGACAACTAGAATTGTAACAATGTGGTTCATACAAATGATATAAATTTTGAAACAATTTTGATGACCTAGTTTGTCTACTTCTAAAATTTGATGTCTCTTTGAAAAATGGTTCCTTAAAACCCTAATTAGTTCACAATACTTTGCAAATCCTAAAAAAAATAAAAGGAGTTAATGGAGACTTGTGTTATTCCTCCACTATTATCGGTGCTTAAGATTTTGAATAGTTTGATTAAGAAATGCCAAAATGTAATGCAAGTGTCCCAACCCTTATTTTTTTCAATGTTATAATCAATGCCACAAATAAATGATAGGTGTTCTTCTTTAAATCATTGAACATGTTTTTGGTATGGAATATTCTTGAAAATAAATGAATTCCTTATAATTCCACAAATATATTAATGAATTTAATGTTTTTATAGAACACTTAAGTTTAAAATAAGTCCCTATTATTGTGCACACCTACACATAATGGGCAAGAAAGCCTAATAAAGAAGCATAACAAACCTTGAGGGACCTAAAACAAGGATCAAAAGGATCCCATTAAGAAGGTGACTAGAATCGTAATGGTACGGTTCTAGCATAACAAAACTTTATTGTTGTAGTTCTAGCAAAAACCAAATATATAAGGAAACATAGAGAAGGAAGAAAACCATCGAGGAGAAAGAATACATAAGGAAGCAAACATGTCAAATCGAGAATAAAAAAAGAATTGAATAGGGAAACAAAGAGTCAAAAGTGTCGAAATTCAAACAACACAATGAATATATGTCAAAAACATCCTAATCTAGATCACTAATAAATAAACGCATGCTTTTATTATTTTACATATTATGGCATAAAATGAATGTACAATTGAGAAATTGATGACTATATAGTTAGGGCATGTAAGTACAATAATATGAATTTGTTAATTGAATTAAATGCATTGCAATTACAAGATTTATAATTCAAAAGACAATAAAAGATGAGTTATTTAGATGATTTTGCATGTCTATCACTCATAGAAGGTGTCACAATGGTTGAAAATGATTTGAAAGTTCTTTGCCATATGTTTAGGTTATGGACAAAGGGTTGATACATGTCTGTGACACTACTCAAATACATGTACCGACATTATATGACTTTACAAACAACATATATGAGTTTTTTTAGGATCTACTTATTTTCTATATGGTTCATCTCTTTCTACTCATATATTTTCAATATCTATATGATATTTAATCTTGTACAATGATACATATTTATTATCTTATTCATCCAAACCCGAATTATACTTATTGAACCGCAAAGAACTCGTAAAAAGAGTTAATATTTTGGTTAGATAGTCTTAGCCACATCTCCACCGATGTAATGAGTGTTACCTACATACCAACACTATGAAGAGGTAATAAGTAACATGTATCTCTCCCTCCTATGTGAATGTTTAAAATCATGTTCTCAAACAATTGACCTTTGGAGATTGATATTTGGCATCATGTAACTTTTACCTCATTGATTTCAAATTGAGCTCTGTGGACTGCTCTAGGGTTATTCCTTAATATATATTATTAATTTACTTCACCTTTGGAAATGATCCACATTATAGTGAGAGTTCTCCAATATAGTTTGAGATGTTGTCAACACTTAAAATTGACAACTTATCCTTTGGAAATGACAAGTTTGGATTTTCTCATATAATTTGAATTACACAAACATCCTAAGCCTAATTGACATAACTTCTCTCTCTCTCTCTCTCCCTCTCTCTCTCTTGCATGAATTTCTCAACTCTATACACTACTATATCTTTCACTCACTCAATTTTATTTATTTAAACAAATAAATTGACTATGAGGAATCTCACCCTAAATATGGCTTGAACATTATTAACTACCGGTCCAAAACTGCATTTACCTATGACCAAACTATAATATGCCTTAACATAAGCTATATGGTTCCATAAAATATCAATTTATACTCATAGTTACAAAAGGTGAAGAAATTCCATATTCTTATTAGCATTTACATCTAGTTTGCACACTCAAATCACCCATATACATCTTTGTTCTAATAAGTATTTGATTAACTAAAATTGGGAATAAGAGTGTAGTTAATATAATCTAGAATGACATGTAAATATAATAAATGAATGCAATAAAAAAGTATGGAAAATGACCCAAGAAACTATGAAAAAGGAAATGCTAACCTTAATGTGCAAGAGAGAAGAGGAAATAACTCAATTGAATAGAAGATGCTCGCAGGATTGTGTCGTAGAAATGTCTAGAGAATCGCAGAGCGAGTAATGACTGATCAAAATCCTTGAAAAGGATGGATCAGAGTATCTCTGATCGACCGAGGTGCTAGAGAGGGACTGGGGTCCCTACAGGGAACTCGGTCTCGTAAAATTGGGTACCTTGGTCTATGAAAAAGATTAGGAAATGAGTCTCACAGTGCTGAGAGGTGGTGTGAAACCCTTGTTATCTATCACATTAGATTTGTTGCCCTGTACTTGTTGGTCGTCAAATAGGACTTTACGAAGAGCAACAGTCAGGGGACAAGAAGTCCCTCCTCTTTAATGGGAGAGGTTCCCTTATTCAGAAACAAACCTATTTACAAATATACAAAACATGATTTTCTGGTTGAACTTGGATATTACGAAAGTGTTTTCTATAAAGATCATCAATTACAAAAGGACTGAGGAATGAGAATACGAGAATGAGCAGAAAGGCAACATGCAGAATTATAGATAACAGAGTAATTCTTTATGTATGCGAAGTTATAGTGAATTGAAACAAGATCATTTGTATCATATAAATAAGATGGAATTTAAAGACACAAAGTTCTGTAAATAACATCTGCCAGAACACAAAGTTTCTTGACATAACACAGACAAATGATCTTCACAAAATTAAATGAAAGCTTAGGGATAAAAGAGATCAGATAGACAAAGAATGAAAAGCCCTTCTGTATTGATTTCTTTATGATCTATTTACACTTTCAGAAAATAAGCCAAGTTCTTCCTCCTTTAAAATGGCGTGGAGAGGCCATTATATAGCTTACAAATCAGTTACTCTTTGTAACCACTTCTTTTAACTAAAGATTAGTTAAGGATTGCCAATCGCAATACCTCAACTTATTACAATGAATCCGAGAAAAAGAATTAGAAAAGAAGAGAAGAATAAGGAGAAGAAGACATGTGGTTATGAATGGGAGGGACCCACTGACTTCAAAATTCGCTGCCTGAATCTCTTCAATGCCTCGGCTATGTCTCTGCCACGAGGGACTGACGTGTTGGCTGTAGACTGAGCCCAAAATCCAAGACACTTCTCCATTTCCTTATCAAACTCGACATGAGTATGATAGTCTTTATTTGCTTCTTCAATGGCAGATTGAAGAGAGCAGATCTCCTTCATTTTCTCTTTGGAAATGGAGCTTTCCTTGAATAGATTATCTTTGACAAAAGCTCTGAATTGAGCTTTGATTTCTTGCAGGGAAAGAGGTACACCAGAAGTTTCATCCTGAAGATGACAATGTATATCTTTGAAAGCAGATACAACTAGTGTCTTGAAAACCTCACCCTTCTGCCGGCTATTCTTCAGCTCTCCCAAAGCCTCCTCCAAGACTTTGATCTTCCACTCCATGCTGTAAACCCAGGACTTTGACAGATTATCCTTTGCATCATCAAAAACCTTATTCACCAATAAAATGTTCTCATCTGTCTGTCCCATGAGATGGAGGTCTACTATGCAACTACTCCAGAGTTTGAGCTCTTTATCTATGACCCCGATAGTGGAGGAGAGTTTTTGTTGCAAATTGTTCACCTTTCCGTGGAGTTTGAAAGCTTCATCGATGAAGTTCAATCCTGCAACAAGCATATCTTCCACCATGGCCTCCATAGCTCTGCCATAGATGGAATACTTGTGCATGTCTTTGATACTCTGTACTTCATCTTGGCTCAAAATTATAGGTGGCGGAAGGGTAGTCAATGGGGTAGGGTCCAAAACTTTGTCCTTAGACAAAAGAGATTTGATAAAACCTGTGAGAATCTGGGCTTGTTCCTCCAACTGTTCAATAGTTTTCTGCCCTTTCTCTACCCTCCCAATGACTCTTGTGACCATTTCCTGGAGGTTGTGGATCTCACCTTCAGGAGTAGACTCTCCCATAGGAATCCTTGAGAATTCTAGGTCAGAAACCTGCAAGTCTTGCTCTGATTTATATATACTGTAAGCTTAAGAATCTCCGTGAATTACTGACCCTGAGCATCAGACACTATCCTGGAGGTGATTCTGGCTTTCTTGGCACGAGAAGGAGTAGTGCCTAACAAGGCTGCCACAGCATCAAAATTGGGCCCTAAACTCCGAGAGGAAGGTTTCCTCTTTCTACTGTCGACAAAAGGTTGCACCCATGCAAAAGAGGAAGAGGAAGCAGCAGGAGGGGCAAGAGGACCAAGAGACAGAGAGCTCATGACACTCAAGGTTTGCACAACTGTTGTCTCAAGTTGAGATGTGAGTGGGGTGCTTGAGACAATTGCTGCAGAGGAATCAATAGCACTTGGAAGTTCAGTGCTCTGGACTTCCTTATCTTTATCTGTTGGAGCTTCAGGAGCATTTGTAGGGGCTGGCACTTCACTCTCTTCACTTTCACTGAGAACAATGATGTTCTCTGGTCCCAGAGGCACTTCTACCTGCTTTCTTTGAGGATCTTTTTCCACAGGCTCCTTCTTAACCTCTTTGAATTTCTTCTGGTATACTTGAGTGGATGAGAAGGAGTGGAAGCTACAGGTCCTTGCGTTGATGAGGCAGGAGGGGTTTGCACAGGTGTGTCTGATATGGGAGTCGATGCTTCCCTCCTTGGTGTTGAAACATCCTTAGAGGAGGATTCTCCTGAGTGCCTTCTAAGCTCTCAAACTTTCCTATCAAACCAGACCTTAGTCCTGACTAAGACTGGAGCTAGGATCTCGGCCAGATCATCTTTCTCTTTCTTGTTCCAATCCAAGTCCTCCAAGGGAGTGTGCTTAACCACATTGTCATACTCATATGAGTATAGATCAGAGTTGTCATCCTAGAGTCCTTCAGGAACTTGGTACAAGCCGAGTTCTTGGATCAATTGCAGAGAGAACCTGCCATAATGCCTCCTTCTAGCCTCAAAATCATCTGCACAGTCAGCCCAATAGTCTTCTGTATCTGCCCTATGATGATAGATTATCTTGATGTTCTGCTTCAATGAACTTCTTCAAGTCAAAGCAAGTTCTTGGCTTGAAGAAATGAACAGTGATGGGAACCAGGGCTCTTTCTATATTCTGTGCGTCCAGGGCTGTTTTACAAGTGTAATTTCCCAAAGAGATGGGAAAGTGCAAACCAGTAATCTTCTTGTCTCTGCAGGTTCTGTGCAATTTTTCTAACTACCTACATACTTCTATCAAAGCCATCTTATCACTGCAAAACATGGGAAGCCTCAAAGGGGTGCTCTCATAGCCAGCAAGCCTGATATAGGAGAATTTTCTGAATTGGATAAAATAGGCACCATAGTGCAATATCAGGTTCATGGCTTCATCAGAAAACCTTCTAGCAGTGTCACCCTCAAGAAGCCTGACCACGTACATGGTGAAAGCATCATTTACCCTTCAGAAATTGCGATTGCTGGTCTCTAGGGTGAACTGCGGGCAGTAGGCATATACAGGATCATCCTTGTGGGCATCAATGTAAGAAAAACCAAACCATTGCCTTGATGCCGCCAGAGTATACATCAGGTATGAAGTCATGTAGAACTTCTTCATTTGTTGTACATTGGACAGCTACTCCGCCAAGTTCATGCTGATGATTTCTGCCCAGTTGATATTTTGAGTTCCCTCGCACACCATGCTGATGAGCGGGCACATCCAGAAATGGAATTCGTTAGTAGAGGGTAAGCCCATAACCCGAGCCAGTAGGATTATAAAATCTGACAATTCTTCATTGAAATCAGCCCGAAAAAGAGTCTTGGATAGACGAGATGCTCCCTTCTTAGGGTTCTTTAGCCAGGACTTCGCCACCCGCGCCTTGTATTTGTCGCTGTCTTGATTGAACAGGGCCTGTGCTTGATTCTGGGAAACAACTATGGCATTATCCATTTCTGGAATTCTCAGTGCAGTGCTAATGGCGGCAGCGTCCAGTTTGGTGATGAGTTCCCCGTGTACGTTGGTCAATTCGCTCGAATCAGGGTCGAAGTGAGCTCCGCATGAAAGCACTGTATCAACACATTGCACCGAGATTGGGAAACCTCCAGTGAAAGCAAAACCACTGATCATGAATCATCTGCACCATTGGTGTAGGGTTTGCATCTGCCATCCTTGCCCAAAAATTGCCAAAGTCAAGATGACGAGCTTCACTGTCCCCAATATTGGGAACGACAGACTCTAGTGGCGAGATTTGTTCCTGTCCCTGAAATTTGATCTTCATATTGATAGTAATTTGGAGGGCGGAGCCGCAAACTAAACTCGGGAAGGAATTACAGAGGGAAGGGATACACGCGCAGGATTTTAGATTGCAAGGGTTCGAGCAAAGGATAGCATGGAAGCAGTGTGAAAAATGCATAGGGGGTTCGCTCATTATATAGCTGATTAGGAGAGAGAAAGATAATGAATGCGCATTTAATACATACCTACCAATTTGAATAAGCAAGATATTCGAGTAGAGCAGGAAAAATAAGCACGAATGGCACTTGGTTCATTTGGGACATGTGAGACGCGAATGCGCGAAACACGCATGGCTCGGCCGATTCGGGCGAAGCGGGGAAAAGACACATAAATGCCTTTTGGGACATGCGGGACAAAAGTGCGTGAAGTACGTGACTCGGCCGATCGGATGAAAATGTGACAATGGGTCCGGAAAACTTAGGACATTTGGGATGTGAAAGCGCGAAGTACGTAGTTTGGGCGATTCAGCCGAAAATGGAACAACTTGCCCAATTGAACTTGGGACATTTGGGACAAAAAGTTCCGACGGGCCCGAAAAAGACAAACTTCGGGGAAACCGGCCGATCGGGGAATAGAGGGCCCAATTGAACTTGGGACACGCGGGACAAAAATGTCCGACAGGCCCGAAAAACACACAAAATGACCCAAAAACGTAGATTTTCTCAATTTCTCGACTTTTAACATTGAGTACAACAGAGAAGACACTTAAACTAAAATTTTTAAAATTTTCACTTCCTTAAGAGCAGGGGAATTTTGAGTGGACAACAACTGGTGGCTCATCCGGGGATGACTTGGCATAAATTCAAGGAATGAGACAAGGTAAGAACTTAAAGACAAACTCGGGAACGGACAGTTACCTTATCCATTGGGCATTATCCACTCGAACCCGTAAAAGTGTTAATATTTTGGTTAGATAGTCTTAGCCACATCTCCACCGATGTAATGAGTGTTACCTACATACCAACACTATGAAGAGGTAATAAGTAACATGTATCTCTCCCTCCTATGTGAATGTTTAAAATCATGTTCTCAAACAATTGACCTTTGGAGATTGATATTTGGCATCATGTAACTTTTACCTCATTGATTTCAAATTGAGCTCGTGGGACTGCTCTAGGGTTATTCCTTAATATATATTATTAATTTACTTCACCTTTGGAAATGATCCACATTATAGTGAGAGTTCTCTAATATAGTTTGAGATGTTGTCAACACTTAAAATTGACAACTTATCCTTTGAAATGACAAGTTTGGATTTTCTCATATACTTTGAATTACACAAACATCCTAAGCCTAATTGACATAACTTCTCTCTCTCTCTCTCTCTCTCTTGCATGAATTTCTCAACTCTATACACTACTATATCTTTCACTCACTCAATTTTATTTATCTAAACAAATAAATTGACTATGAGGAATCTCACCCTAACTATGGTTTGAACATTATTAACTACCGGTCCAAAACTATACAACCTACGACCAAACTATAATATGCCTTAACATAAGCTATATGGTTCCATAAAATATCAATTTATACTCATAGTTACAAAAGGTGAAGAAATTCCATATTCTTATTAGCATTTACATCTAGTTTGCACACTCAAATCACCCATATACATCTTTGTTCTAATAAGTATTTGATTAACTAAAATTGGGAATAAGAGTGTAGTTAATATAATCTAGAATGACATATAAATATAGTAAATGAATGCAATAAAAAAGTATGGAAAATGACCCAAGAAACTATGAAAAAGGAAATGCTAACCTTAATGTGCAAGAGAGAAGAGGAAATAACTCAATTGAATAGAAGATGCTCATGGGATTGTGTCGTAGAAATGTCTAGAGAATCTGAAGTAGTAATGACTGATCAAAATCCTTGAAAAGGATGGATCAGGAGTATCTCGATCGGGCCGAGGTGCCTAGAGAGGGGACCGGGGTCCCTACAGGAACTCGTCCACGTAAATTAGGTACCTTGGTCTAGGAAAAGATTAGGAAATGAGTCTCACAAAGGCTTTGAGAGGTGGTGTGTGTTAGGAAATTATATTGTTAGTGCTCCATTAGTAAATTATAATTACATGAATTAATTATAATGTTATTTTATGTTAGTAAATATGTTAGTAATTTGTTATATAGTTGTTAAATAAAACAACTTATAACAAATATGAGTGTGTGAGTTTGGACAACTCACGTAGATTGGTTGGAGAGTTGTTATAGCTACTTCCTATTATTTAGGAAGTCTATTTCCTATATATACGGATGTATCTGTATCAAAGTAGATGTAATATTAAGAAGAAATCTGAGAATTATTATTGTGTAAATCTGATACTGTGCTATTATTTGGTATCAGAGCGATATTATCTTTGTGCCTGTAATGGATGTTTAGTGTACTTGCAAGGGGCAAACATCTAATTTTGCAGTGCCCCTGTTAATGGGAATTTTGTTTCTTAGCTTTTCAAATTTGCATCAGATCGGTATTTCCTTTGGTGAGATGATACCAATCTTGGTGGCTCCAAAATCTGCGTCCACATTTGTTCGAGGTTTTTTGATCTATTCAAGGACACAATTCCGGTTCTACAAAGCCGCTGTTACTCTTTGTTAAATCCCTCATATTTGACGGCTCCTCCAACCACAACGCTGTTTTTTGATCTGTTCATATTGTTATAGTCCCTGTGTTGTTATTGAGAAAAGAGTTTTTATTTTTATCAGATAGGATCGTCCAAGCTACATCGAATGCATCGGTGTGTCAAATAAACAAAGGAATTACTAATATTAGGAGATATTCATGACAGATTTTGTAATTTACAGGAACTTGAGATTATCATATCTCGTGTACAGTTGTCAGTGGCGATTCAAGCGGCCCAGGTGATTCCACTCATCGATTTGCATACAGAGATAAGTCTTCCCTTTTCCGTCATCTTTGGTTACCATATCTAAGCCTACAGTGATCTGACTAGAGTGCTCTCTGTGCATTTAATATTCTATCAAAGCACTGCTGCGTTAGAAGAAGACATGAGGCAATTACACAGATGCCACCAGATCTAATAAAATTCATTTATCTGCTTGGAGATTCTTGCAACAAGTTTATCGATCACATTTGAGGAGCTTGGATCTTGGAGACTATGTACCATGACTGCAGATTCTTCCTGAATAGCGAATCTTTACGCTAAGGCTGCATCTCCACACTTCTATTGTTGATGCATTTTTATTTGGAAACAATAGATCTTCCCAAGAGGAACATTTCCTTGGATTAACGTGTCATATCTCTTTCTGAGAATGCACACCTGGCACATTTTGGCCACGAATAAATAGGGAGAGGAATCAAAGGCTCACTAAAGACAAACATATGTTTTCCATGCAACAGTCCATATATAAGTTTAGAAGTCTAGGGTCAAAAGGTCAGTACTAATCAATGTTAGGTAGGTTCACATTTAGTTCATTGTTGAGTCATATGTCTGTTGTTTTAGTCTCTAAAGTATGCGAGTCATTTTTTTTTGTTTTAAAGTCCAAATAGTCATCGACACCATTCATGTTAACATAGTCGTACTTTATTGCACTGTTTAAACTTCGTAAAGCATTGTCTAGTAGTATGTAAAAAGTAATTAAAAATTACTTTTTAAAGAATCATTATGTTATTCAAAAGCTTAACAAGTCAAATAATTCCATATAGGTGATTTTAGGATTTTTAATACTCATTTTCATTTAAAAAGTAATCTCATTTTATTACTTTTTAATTTAGTCGAGTCTTTTTGTCCGATTCAAAATAGTCATTGTCAAGTCGAGAGTCGATTTTTGTTTAGTCGTCAAAAGTTCATTGTGGGTCAATGCTATTGTAAAAAGTGTCGTCTTCCAAAGTTCGAAAATAAAAAATTTTGCCCGCATTTCAATTTTGGACGCATTTTCGCTTGTACGCGACGTCCAAATTATTGAAGGTATTTTTTGAGCTTCATGATCACATCCGGCTGAACTAGCAGCATGAAACCGGAGGCAGGAGGCATCGGAGGTTGGAGGTCATTCAGCGACCTCTCGTCAGTTGCCAACGATGGGGCCGCATATCAGCTTTGGTGACATGTGTGTGTGCAGTTTGATTTTAGTGCTTCCAGTGTGGTGTGCCTCAGTTTGCAATAATCTTGTTTTCAATAAGTGGAAATTTCACATTGAGGGGGGGAACATCATTCCAATGTTCCATTTCCAGTATGTCAGTTTTTTCTATGTATGTATGAGCAACAGATGTCAGCAGAATTTCCTATGTTATTCCCTACAGTGAAATGTGATGAGGGCCGATGATAGTACTTGGCACATCATGATGTGGTTGTAGGTAAACCACTTGAAAACCTTCATTTGTGGTTTGTGGTAAACCAATAGCAAAACCACCATTCTTGGTTGTTGGTAATCCATTTACAAAACCATCACTTTGTGGTTTGTGGTAAACCAATTGCAAAACCACCATTCTCGAGTTTTTGGTCAACCATTTGCAAAACCATCCCTGAGGTTTGTGATCATCCTGTGAAAATCACCAGATCATGAGCAGGTGCAAGTATAAGGCAGGTTTTCCCCATGTTCGCACTAAGGGGGGGAATGTTAGGAAATTATATTGTTAGTGCTCCATTAGTAAATTATAATTACGTGAAGTAATTATAATGTTATTTTATGTTAGTAAATATGTTAGTAATTTGTTATATAGTTGTTAAATAAAACAACTTATAACAAATATGAGTGTGTGAGTTTGGACAACTCACGTAGATTGGTTGGAGAGTTGTTATAGCTACTTCCTATTATTTAGGAAGTCTATTTCCTATATATACGGATGTATCTGTATCAAAGTAGATGTAATATTAAGAAGAAATCTGAGAATTATTATTGTGTAAATATGATCTTTGTGCTATTAGTGTGAAACCCTTGTTATCTATCACATCGATTTGTTGCCCGTCTTCGGATGTCTCCAATAATCCAAGATGAATAAAAAGACCTAAAAACCCTAAACAAACATCAATCCATACAAAATAAAAATTCAAATAAATGGGTCGAATGACCTTAGTTGCCACAAAAGTGGGCTTATAAACCGAGTGTTGCACTACATTTCACACCCAAATGTAGTTTTGGTGAGTGTGCATATAATGTGACCTAGGTGATCTTGTGTCGGTCGCACTTTGTAAAGTAGCGAGTAATAACTAAATGTAAAAAAGGTAATAGTATGTGTGTATGGAATAGAATAAAGTGTGATGTAAATGTCTTAGCCTCGTGCCTTGTGATGAAGATATGTGGATGCAAGTGATCTCCAATGTAATAGACGGATGTAACTCTAGATGAGTGATAGTAGTGAATGATGCCAGTCCCTCATTATGGTCTCATAACTTTATATTTATAGGGTTATCTTGATCTAATTTCATAATTAACCTTGAAATGGACAACCACTAAAAAGATAAGAAGCTAAAATGGCTAGAAAGATCCCAAAAGATGGCGGGAAAGTGAAAAAGGGATAGGGGCACCCTGGTGGGACCAGGATGCCCATGGGTGCCTTAGTACTAATCCTGGCACCCCAGTCAAGGATAAAATAACATGGGATGACAAAATATGACTGGGAAAATGGATATAAAATGTCGAATGACGAAATAAAATAAAACAAGATGGCCAAAATATGGGGGTTAATTAGTACTTTCTTCAATCAAGAACCTTCTAAATAATAGTGTAAAACCAGATTAAATAATGTCTAAAGTGCATGATTTTGTGTCTACATTTGCCCCCACTTTATGTTGGTGAGCAGAAATCTCAGTAACATAAAGTAGATAGAGATGCATACCTGATGTCCATGAAGAGTGTAGTAGAAACATGTCGAAGGACTAGACAAAGCATGAAATGAAAAAAAGATGGAGGATCGTGAAAACAAAAGATGAAAATGCACCAAAAAGTATATAGAGTTAACCTGGGCGTAACGTGTGTGTTGATACTTGATGTGTGTAGTGTACCTACATTCTTAGTATAGTGTGTGATCTCGTTAAGTGTCGTTGTTGACGTTGTTGTTTTTTTTGTTGTTGTTAATGCTTGTTTTTCCCCATTTGATTGTTTTTTCTCATACGACTGAGTAATTGCAAGAAGAAAATGATCAAGTAATCAAATATATATGTATGTATGTGTAAAAACACAATGTAAAAGATGCATGTAAATGTAAAGTACACAAATGAAAAAGTGTAAAAGGATGATAGAAGATGACTGGGCAAATGTATATAAAAGGTCAGTAATGACGAACTAAAATAAAACAAGATGGCCAAAATATGGGGGTTAATTAGTACTTTCTTCACTCAAGAACCTTATAAATAGTAGTGTAAAACCAGATTAAATAATGTCTAAAGTGCATGATTTTGTGTCTACATTTTCCCCCACTTTATGTTGGTGAGTGAAAATCTCGGTAACATAAAGTAGATAGAGATGTATCCCTTATGTCCATGAAGAATGTAGTAGAAACGTGCCGAAGGACTAGACAAAACATGAAATGACAAAAATATAGAGGAGCGTGGAAACTAAAGATGAAAATGTGCCAAAATTAATGAGAGTGAACCTAGGGCGGAATGCATGTGCTGATGCTGATGTGTGTAGTGTACATGCATGGTTAGTATAGTGTGTGATGTCGCGAAGTTTCATTGTTGACGTTGTTGTTGTTTTTGTTTGTTTTTCCCCCATTTGACTATTTGTTTCTCATACGATTGGACCTGCAAGGAGAAAGTGATCAAGTAATCAAACATGCATGCATGTATGTGTAAAAACACAATGTAAAAGACACATGTAAATGTAAAGTACGCAAATGAAAAGCAGTAAATGGAAGGTGCAATAATATATCCACTCTAAGAGCTAATACTTTTATTGGTGATCTAATAATACATCTAAGAATTATATTATTGCACTTCATCTTAATAATTTTGGAAATGTCTATAAGGACTTTATGAAAAATAAATATTATATCTAGCCTCTAAGATCTTAGCTAAGACCCTTATGAGAAATACTTTAAATTAGCACCAACCCTTCCATCTTCTATTGTTAAACTCAAAGTTTTAATCCATGCCTTAGTTGAATAATTTCACTATTATAACTTCTTTGAAAATAATATCAACACCTTTATTAATTATAAACAACCCAAAAATATAATGGATAAATTGCTTATCAAGGATGGAAAGCTTTATCTAATAAAGTACTATCAATATCCTATCTTCCCAATCATCTCTCTAAACATTGCAAATTTAAATGAGCATTCATTCTAAGACATTTTTGGTTTCTTTTTCATATCAATTTTCTTAAGGGTGATATGCGGTACTATAGTTATATACAATCATGAATTCTTCTATCAAGCACCTTAATCATATTTTTGATGAAATGTGTGTCCATATTATTGATGATCTTTTACGGACACCCATATATTGTAATAATGTTTTCATATAAAAATTCTTAGTATATTTGTTTGCATAATAAATTATCTATGTATCATCTACCCATTTAGTGAAATAATTAATCGTTGTGATGATATATATGGCATTTTACCATCTAGATGGTGGGTGGTTAGGAACTACAAATCAATTCCCCATTTTTCAAAAGGATGTGAAGCTAGTACGATTCAAAATAATATCATCCCTTTGATTTGACTTCCCTACTCTTTTGCATACATCACAACGTGGTATGCATCCTAGAGCATCATTAGCCACCATATACTAATTTTTATATCTTTCACATAGTTAATTCCCTGCAAAATGACCTCTTTTCACCCTTTCATGTGTTTCTCTTAGTATGGTTGTGTATTTGTGTTCCAATTCTACTATGTGCAATACTTTATCCTTACCCATCTTGTATATATGAATCCATTGATGAATATGAATGTTAATGTTCTAAAAACTAATTATTTTTCTCATTCTCCATGTAACGATCCAAGAACACTTCATATTGTAGGAATTGTGAAATTTCTCCTAGAGAATCCTCATGCAATTATTTTAGTTCATCCCCTATATTGATTCTTCTCAAATGGTTTGATCCCACATATTCTCCTCATGGATTGACATTTATTTTCAACTTGTACTCATATAATTTCATTAGCCATCTTGAAATATTACATCCAAGTAATGTATTTTAGACTAGGAACCTAAATACTCGATAATCAATAGAAATAAAATGGTGTTTCCAATAGATATTACTAAATGTAGATACCAAAATTGGGTCACACTCCCCGGCCCCCTTTCAAATAACCAACTTAAACAAATTCACCTAACCATGATCATTATACCCCACATTAATATTAATTTAATTATTCATAATTAAATTAATACTCATCCTCACTTCATTCATTATTTAATTACCTCAATTAAAATTAATTTCCACCTCACCCCACCACCTCACCTAGACACCTCATCATAGACCTATTCATAACATGTTTCCATAAC
The DNA here is from genome assembly GCA_018340775.1 of Taxus wallichiana var. yunnanensis. Classification (NCBI taxonomy): domain Eukaryota; kingdom Viridiplantae; phylum Streptophyta; class Pinopsida; order Cupressales; family Taxaceae; genus Taxus; species Taxus wallichiana. Next base: position 704,829,886 of record CM031234.1, on the reverse strand, counting down.
TAACTAAGACTTAGCCCTACTTATCTTAATGAACTGAGACTTAGTATAACCCTAAAAGCACATGGTTATTCTTCCTTTAACCACATTCTTGTGTATCTAAGCGCAACGTTCCATTTAGACCTAGCACAAACGAGCAAAAGCTGGAAAAAGATAGCCAAGATTTGCTATTTTAGGAAACCTAGGATATCCCACCTTAACCGATGCCGGTCAACCCGAAACCGACGTCGGTAACCCTAAATCATCATCGGTTACCATATAACCATTCTTGAAACCTTGTTTGAGAGGTTAGACACATTCTCGAGTTTTGGGAGTAAAGGATATTTGCATGCAAGTAAGAACTAGAGCTCTTTCGCACATCCAGCAGCCATAACTAGCACAACCCTTGATTAGAAGGTGTTTTCATTCACATGAGCATTCTGGGAAGCATTTCCGTGACACTGATTGCCATTTCACCGATAAATGAACACCACCACCTAGCCATTGAACCTACACAATAGTAAGTGTGTCTCTAACCTACACCACTTCATTTCCATTCAGTTTATAAGAGTTCTTCACCTTTTTTTATTAACCACCATTTATATTTTTACCCCACCACTATTACCTTCCTATGAACCCGACTATTCCCATCACTCACAACCATTTTAATCACCTTTGCCTACTCCTGGGTACCTTTGAATATTCCCAATGCCTCCTAGACCTAAACCAACTCTTTACCATTTTTGATCCAGGTCTCAAAAAATCCCCAAAACCATGAACTATTTGAGTTATTACCATCTCATAAGAATCGTTGTTGGTTCTTACTAAACCATCATCACATACCAGACGCTGGTCTCGTATTTGGAAGTCCTACTAATATCAAATCCTAATAACCCTTTTTAAGTGATTCAAGTAACCCAAAATATGATCCTGACCTGTTCCAACACCTTAGTTATTTACCTTATTTCCAGATCTGATCATAGCATAGCCTGTTATGTTAGATTTTCTTATTTTATTTGGATGAGATACCTAAATCATATCAACTACATAGAGATTCTATTTAGTTACTTTATTTCTTACATTAAATTGTATTAAATAGTGGATTGACTGCCACCAAGGAAGTATCACACTTCCTGGATCTAGCACATGCTAGGTAGCCCACTGACATATATTAGCTAATCCTCTTTTTGTGGTCTTGTTTTGTATTTCAGGTAGTTCCTCCTAGCCAAAAGGAAGCTCTCACAATTAGTATTGGATCAAGAAGTTAGAACATATGCAATAATCTTCAAACCGACCATCGCAATGGTATTTCTCCTTGGCCCACACCCTTATTTATTTTGTCTAAAAACTTAAAGAAAATGATGAAACATTTGCACACACCGGTGGGACCCATATGGGGTTCCTTGCATTTTATTCATTCCTAGGTGAAAGTTGTGTGTTTGTTTCCCTTTTGAAAATCTTACACATTAATTTTCCTCTCTAGAATATTCCTCTCTTTCTATTGTCTAAAAGAAATCGTGTTTTTGGTGCTATAAAAAGAATATTTCTTTTCTTTCATTAGTGAAAGAGCATTCCTCTTCCTATTCATTACTTGTTACATCTAATAGCACACTTCGATTTGGGATTAAAACACTTGCATAGCATTATGATTAATTACATCTTAGCTCACATTAAAATGAGGGCAACCTATATGCTGGAAGTCATGTCCAGCTGATGGTTGACATAACTGAATTGTAGAAGAGGACATTATTTCTTCTCTCTTTGGAAAACTACACAAATTGGAATATATACATCTTCTTAAAAAACATCCCACTTGGAAGAAGCTGTCAATGATCACACAATCAGAGGATTGATAGTGGACACCCAATTGGTTATCTCTGTCCAGTCATCACATCAGAGAATGGACCGCCCCCACCATAGCATAACATGAAACCTCACCTTTAGAATTTCCTTTTTCATAGGAAGCCTTCCCACCAAAAACTCTTCTTTAAATTCATGAGTCATTATTTTAAATAACATAAGCTAAACACACTCAATTCACTTGTTGGATTACGTATTTTTCTTAGCTTTTTGCTTGACTTGCATTTTGAGGTGTGAGGATACGATTCTTCATTTTTTGTTTTTTCCTTTCACACTCCACCATCATAGTTTGAGTATTCTAACTTTCTTAGAGTGTGTCAGGACCTCATCTTATCATATCCAGGACTTAAGTTGATTATTCATCTAATCTAAATTCACAAAATTTCATTTTTTTCTCATTCTTGATTTCACACAGAATCGGCTATCGGTTAAACAACCATTGTTGGTTTTGATCTAACCACCATCAGCTTACATAGCGGTGTCGATTCCTTGTTCTTTTAGTTAATTTATCCAAAAGATAGTTATCTCTTATTCTCTTATGTTTAGAGTCTCTGTGTATCATTGTACTCTTCTATACTCGATAACAATCATCAACTACAACTTTCTTATTTGTGATTTATTAGTTTGTACCTCATTTGCTGAAAATGTTATTTTCACAAGATGTCGTATCAGTTCATGTAACCGACATCGGTCACCCCTTAAATGTCATCGGCTAGTTCAACCGACGTTGGTCACTATGTTTTGATTTTAATCAAAATAGTTACCAAATTTCATTCCTATAATTTGTTTTGTCCCATCTCTGTTGTTCCCTGTGTCATTTATAGAGTATAGTTCACTTTGATATATAGTGATTTGAATCACACCAAACTAACGCCCTCATATTTCACGCCATCCGTCAGCCACTCTCACCTAGTCCGTCACCTCCATCCATTCTGTCACCTATGTATCTGACTCAGCTCATTCCCATCACTACCGGTGACGAGGAGTTTGTGAGACTCCTTGACCAAAATCCCACTACCCTCTAATACTACCTTGCTCATTCTTCCACCTAGGATTCCTCAGGATAGTTAATATACAACATGCTCATATTTATCCCTCCTACTCTAGCCCCCACTTCTACATTAACTAGCACCAGTTTGGTGCTACTGTCATCCACTTTATCACCTTTGGTGTCTCAAATTTAAATCCCACAACCACTATAACTATAACATCTACATCATCGATCGCACCCGCGACATCAATTGTCCCTCTAACAGTCGCTATGAGTATAGCTTCATTTGCACCCACCATTTCACATATACCCATCACATCGCAACCACCTCCAATGTCAACAACTTACACCCCTTTCCAAAACCTCATCCTTTCTATCCCACAATCCTTACCCCCAATCACCACTAGAGTTATTACGACTACCCCACCCACTTACACATACTACCAACAACCCCCAACCTCATCTATCACTTATGTTGGCTATGTGCCACCTACATCTATTCCTCCTATGTAGTTCTCATACTCAATGCCACCATACACCAGCATACCACCCACTTCATACATTCAACATCAACCCCCTTTTTCTGTAGGGGCACCCATTCATCCCAACCTACTAATGACCTCATTAAAATGATGATGGAGAATATGCAAACCTTAGAAGCATCTGCTTTCTGCTCCTGTAATTATTTAACATATGATGAAATCAGTAACGAGCCTATCCATCCATCTATTCCCATTTTTCCTTACCCAAAGGTCAATTGGAAATGCCTAAATTCAATCACTTCAATAGTAAAGAAGACCTGTAACAACACTTGCGGTCGTTCAAACATGGGTGTTACCTAATCGCCCATGATGATGCTTTGCTCCTACAAAATTTCCCAATGTCCTTAATAGGACTAGCATTGGATTGGTACAATGGACTACCTTGACATTCTATTTATTCCTTTAATCAAGTAGCCCAAGCTTTCCTAGATAATTTTTCAATCAATTTTACCATGAAAGTCACCATGACCGATCTCTATTCAACTTTGACGGTATGAAGACGAATCTATCACATTTCTTTGCACATGGCGAGTCTTATTAACCAATTAACATTCCAACTACCTTAGACTGAACTTATTAAGTTTTTCACTAGAGCTTGTGCCAAAACTAGAAATTCATGCCATTGAAGAAAAGAAAATCCAATTACGGAACAAGAACACCCCATTCAAATCAAACGATTCTTCTTCATCTTCAAAACCTCAAAATAACTATTCAAATCCCAAAGGATCTACCAACGTGGTAGTCCTCAAGGTAGGTCCACCTCATCCTTCTAATCAAGCCCAACCTTCTTCCAATCTTTCTCCTATCCAGGCCTTTCACTCCAGTGGGAGCAGCGTGGAAGTAATGGAAGTACACTTCAATCAGAGAGCCCTATTCTTCAGTCTTGGAAAAGATTCTTAAAGCTGGAGCCAATACACTTTCTCCCAATAAACCTCATACAGGTTTCGATCCCACTCGTCCTATACTCACATGGTATAAAGAACACGACTACTATAATTATCATCATGTTAAAGGACATAGTGATGGTAACTGCATAACTTTTAAAAACATTGTTCAAGAGATGATAGACAATGGAGACCTTGTTGTAGACAACTTGAACGTGCCAACAAATCAAAATTTGCACATATTCAAAAATTCATTCCCTAATCATAAACCACCCTCTAATAAAAATAGTGAACCTTCATCCAATGACAACAATGTCCATGAGGTTCATGTAGTTTTTGTTATCATGCCAACTATTTCAAAAATCTACCTACTTCATCTATTGAGGAAAAATTGGCACGAGCTCCTCCAATCACATAGGAGAATACCTCTTCTACTCCTCCACCCACAGAGGAGTCCCCCTCATCTCCCCTTCTCTCATGGAGGAACCCACACTTTCTACCGATGTCGTTTCATCATCTTGCTTCCCAGCCTTTTGAATCATCAACACTTGTTATTCTCCCATCCACAAGAGAATCATCATCACCTTCTCCTCCACCAAGAGAGAAGTCTACCTCACCCGACCTATTAGCTCTCCTACCCATGGGAGATTCTTTAGACATGTCACTACCTGTTGGGGATAATTTTCCCCGAGCATCCCAGGACCCTATTGACATGATCTCGACTCTTTTGCCTACAGAATCCAAGGCTAGCCAATTCCTGTCTCACAGACCTATTTTACAGGGATTTCCACCTAATCCATTCCATCCTCTTCTTCAGTAGTCCCATTCTCATGTCTAGTAAATTATTTGGATTACTTTGATCATTCCATGCTTTGGGGATGTCTTCGGCTCCCCGTTTTGACCTAAATGCAAAAATTTTCCTGAAGATACTTCCACAATCTACCCAAAGGTATTTTCAGCAACCAAAACTACACTGACCATGCTAATTGAAATGGATTCCTCTTCATCATCCCTACCTCCATCCAAACTTCTACCCATCACTATAACTATTCCCAAACCTAAAAACTTACACACACTTATCCCCCCACATGTATCTAGACCCATCACTACTTTGGGTGTTATGCCGACATCAAGTCTTAGTCACCCACCAGCCAGTTGGACCTAGACGCGTCTTCCAAAGTCCACAGTAGCATTATCATCCTTCCTAAAAATAAAACCTATACTATAACGACCTATAATTCTTGCCACATATACCTCCACCATTACTATAACCCCAACCTTTCCTATATGACTTCAACCAATTCCACCTACCCAAACTCTACTAGCCACCTCCACCACAACTCGATTACCCCTGTGGGTAACCCATCCTCTTCGACCATCTATTTTTCCTTCTACATCCCATACTCCCATGTCACCTTTACCTAAGGAGGTGTAACCCAAAGCTAATAATCCACTACCCTCCAATAAGGTATTCAAACAAACCAAACCTTCCATCGCCAACTCTTCTACCCCACCTTTACCCAAATAGATGCTAGCAAGACCTAAGACCACTCCACATACCAAACTAGTAGACCAACCCATTCCCCCTCCTATAAAGCCTCTTCCCTCACAATCAGCCACACTTGTACCCAAACCCACACTCACTTCCCATTGTGATCCGTTAGCGGGGTCCTACGCTAACATTTTAACCAATCTCTTGGAGACTTCTGTCATCACATTACCACCGCTTCGACCTTACGATCCTCTCAAACCCAAACCAAAAGGGTTTGATGAAACCAATATTTGTGCCTATCATCATGTGCTAGGACATGATGTTGAAAATTGTAAGGCTCTGAAGACCGTTCTTCTTTAACTTTGTTCTCCGAACCAAATCTTGACAATGACGAACTTCTTAATGAGGACTTGTTATCCATATTTTTTCCCTAGGAAAATATTGGATCAACCACGACCCCACATAGAAAGAACCTGAGAAAACTCATTCGGATCTTGTAAATAGGTCACATAAGGACTCAACAATGGAGTGGTGGGGGCTGAGAAAGATTAAATGACCATATGAAAAAAGAAACAACTTTGTCGAGCTGTTTCCATGTCTTAAATCCATTTTTCAAGTTACAGGTAGACTCAACAATGGAATAGCGGGGTTGGAAATGAAGGGACAAGTGCCATAGAAGCCGGGAGTAAGAGGGGGAAAGAAAGGTGAAGATTTGAAGTTTTCAGGCTCGAAATAGTTCAGAAAGGAGTCAAAAATCGACTAAGTATGGAGGAGGCAGCAGAGAGAGCCACGTGTCTACACGATGCTTATCCAAAGTTGAATCCAAAAGGGGAAGCTTAAACGAGTGCCAGAATTCCACGTGTCAGAGCCCTAAAAGTAGCATGGCCGTTGAAAAGTCTCGACTCGACGTGAGCAGCCACGTGTCGACTTAGCACAATTCCAAAAAGGGAATCCAAGGCAAAGGCTCAAACTTGCGCCAGCGCCTCCATGTAGCAAATGGTCAACAAGGTCAAAAGGTAGATTGGGTGGGCCTCAGAAAAGGATAAGTATAGAAGTATGGGCGGAGGCTGCCATGTGTCCGAGTGGCGCTTCCCCAAGGATAGATCCAAAAGTGGAGGCTCAAACTTGTGCCAGTTCACCATGTAGCCCAAGGCCCGAAAAGGAGGGGAAAGGTCGTTGAAAATTCCAAATACCTGCGAAGGCTTCCAAGTGTCAAACCAATGCTCCTTCAAAGGAAAATTCTTGATTAGGCTTTCAAGCAAGCGCAGAGCCTCCACACGTCCAATCTCAAAAGGGAACCAGAGTCGGGTTGAATAGTCAATGTATGGTGGTAGGCTGTGAAGAGTGCCAAGTGTCCAAATGGTGCTAACTCAAGGATCGAATAGAGAGAGGGTTTCCAATCAAGCACCAGGATGCCGCGTGTCCCTGGACAAGGAATACGATCATGCCGAGCAAAGAACTTAGCCGAGAAATAAAGAAATTGAGCGGGCCGGCGAGGAAGCCACATGTCACCCCGTTCCATTCTAAGAGGAAAATACCGAGGCCACCTTTAGACCAGTGCCAACCCTCCACGTGTCCTAGATGTCGAAAGGAGGCCCATTTTTAAACTAGTTTTCCCACCCTTTTGTACGGGCCTGATACAAACTTCGAAGGGGCATATATTTTGACTCAGGGCTCGAAATATTGAAAATATGACACCATTGGAAATATCTCAACTTCATCCACGCTATGGAGATCTAAAAATTTAAGTTTGGAGAGGTTAGGTAGAGGAAAATGGAGAAAATGTCTTTAGGGCCATTAATGCAAGATCCATCTACCCCAACAACTAGATCAGATTCGATCTGCTCTGCCATTTCCTTCGAGGCGCCGAACTAGAGATTGATGTGTCAAGGTAGATTTTTGGGTAGATTTTGTAGGAGACATTAATAGTGGTAGTTAAGCTTCAATCTGTTTTTTCTTGCTTCTCTCTCTTTCTTTCTTCTCTCTAATTGAGTCTATAAATACATGGTTGGGACTCACTATAAATGGTTTGACATTCTCACGTTTTGCAGGCTCCCCTTTCTTCTGGCAAAGGAACTCATGGGGTATTAGACCTCCCTTCGAATGTAATACATTTCCTGCGCCTCCTAGCCATTAGTAATGCATTTTATCAATCCATGAGCAATAAAAACACATTTGTGATCAATTTTAGATCCTTTCTTGTCTCTTTTTCTTTCATCTGGTCTTTCATTATAGATCTAGTCGTCTATGCTTGGTTATTGTACGCATTTTGTTGGTTTGTGTCCATTAACAAAATGAATGTTCATCATTCCTTTGGTGCATCACCTTATAGCTTAGTTTGATTTCCTGTATCCCTTTTATCCCTGTCTCCTTAGTAAAATTTTAGATTAGGTATAGAGATAGATCCTTTGGAATTTCTCACGTATACACCTAAACAGAGGAACAGGAACCAACCTTTAATCTAGAGATATTTTCCATTTACAAGGTCCCACATCTTGGGGAAAGTTCAATGTTATGCGAATCACACCAAATGACTCTGCCTTAGAAAAGTAGATCTATAGAACTCATTTGGGGGTGATGTGATTTTGCACTAATAGTTTTGGCATGCCCGGTGGCACCGGGAAGTCTCCATCTTTATTATAGTAAGGTTGATGTGCACTTTCTGTGATTCTAGCTTTTAAGAAGCTCTTAAAACTACACATCTGACGACTCCAAAAGGTACAAGATCTACTGATTCCAGTAATCCAAGTTTCCCAAGTTCATGAGAAGGATACAAACAAGGTCTAGAACAAGAGAGGAAGGATAATTTGTACACATACACTTGTCTCCGACAAGAAGGAAAAGAAGAAGAGCCCAGAGGTCTCCATCTCCCCCAAATAGAGCCTTATCAACACCTCCTCCTAGTAGGTCATTCTTTCAAACAAGAAGGGTACTCAAGCCGATCAGAATGGCTCAACCAAATCCTTATGTCAACTTCACTAGCAGCAGCCCACTCACCTTGAATGCACAAAATCTGGTCCCGATTGCAGCATTAAAGAGCATCCCATATTTCACTGGGGAAAACCAGACTTCTCCTGGTGACCATGTCCAAGATATTGCAAATGTCTGTACAATCCATGAGATCCATGAGATGGATATTGCAGTCAAGTTGCTAGCCTCTTCACTCAAAGGTAAAGCTTCACAATGGTTTAGGAGCCTTGAAGCAGCCTCTATTCAAAACTGGAACCAGCTGTGCACAACTCTTCACAACCAGTTTGGAGAAAAAGGTGATAACTTGTCTTTGTTGGAGCAACTGACAACAATCAAGAGAGCCCCAAATGAGCAACTGATGGATTTCAACCTTAGATTTCAACGGACCTGGGACAAGATTCCAACAGTAGTAAAGCCCACTAATGAAGGTGCCTTCTTATACTTTCTTAGGGCTTTAAATTATGATATTTCTTTGATGATTCAGTCAATGGGGGGCACAACCTTACCTACATCCTATATCCTTTCCATAGGAGCTAAGAACCATTTGATTTAGGCTGGAAAACTTACCCCTAGGCCATCCATGCCCCTTTACCCCGAGTTAGGAAACCTAGGTACCAGCCAAACACCCACATTAGCTCCTATACCCACCCCCAAGAGTCAAATTTCAGTTGAAGCCTCCACTTCATCATCTAACACCTCAAAGGAGCTTTAGGAAGTGATGAAACAACTTCAGAACCTGGGGAATGAGTTAGTAACCATTAAAAGGTAGCAAGCTCAAAGTTCTAGGCCGTATTAGCCTCGGGCTCGATGTCGCTAGACCCCGATGCTCAGCAAAATAGACTACCATCTCATACTATAAATCCAAGCCAAAACTAAGGACAACCTCAAGATGCTAGACCTTTCAGGTCATACGATCTAAACACAAATTCAACATCAAGAACATTGGTTCTAGAAAAAAACAATATGGCACATGAATATGATTTGTGTTTCCCATTCAATCAGCCACATAACCAATCAATGTGCTTTAATGGTGCACTAAATCAGGCCTTGATGCTACAAACCAGTATGGTGTCACAACAACCTAGACAATAAATATATCAGCAACAAGGAGCTCAGCAAGAAGGACCCTCAAACAAAGCTATGCTTGTCAATCATGGCAGTCAAGAATTCCGTGGAATGAATCAGACTCCTTCTCAAAGTATAACTGCCAATACACGGTCTAAGAGGAGAAATATTAGAGAAGGACATCCACTGAACTCTGGTGACCCTCAACCTTTCATCACTCCATAAGGTTTTGGTGCTCCAAATATAACTCCCAACATGCATAGACCAATCCAAGCCACCTTCCAAATCCACTCAAGCACCGGTTGTAACAACCCATGTGCAAGAAAAAAATGTGCCTGGAAGGGGCAGCAAAAGGATAGCTCATTCAATATCATTGAGAAAATGAAGAGGACAAGTGTGAACATTTCACTATGGGAGTCATTGGCCATTCCAAGGTAGAGGGATCTATTGCAGACTACTATACAAAATTGGTCAAGCTCAAATCACACCCCTAACCAGAAAGAGAAAGTGCTTACCAATACAACTCAACATGGGGAAAACCATAGAGAACAACAAGGTAAGAACCTGAGACCTCCTCCATTCTATGTTTCATTTATTATTGGAGAAAAATTGGTGCACAATTGTATGATTGATTCTGGGCAAGTAGTTTTGTAATTCCCAAGCAAATAGTTGATCAACTGGGTCTCCAATATGAAGTCATCTCTAGAGGGGTAGTGCAATTAGATGGGACAATAGTGACAACTATTGGAATCATCAAGGATATGAGCCTCACTCTACATGCCTGCCCCAATGTGACTATTTTGCAGAATGTATCAATCATAGATTTTCCACCACATTTTGCTTTGTGTTTGTCCAGGGACTTCACTACCAAAATTGGAGGCTATCTGTCTCTATTGATTGGTCACATATGCTCTTTAGAACAAGGTATGGGGCAAAGACACAATCATATATAATCCCATTTCTGATTATCATATTAAATCTTATGTGCCTAGCCCAATCAATGCCAACTCGGCTTTTTTGATCAAGAAGACCTCCTAAGCACTTGTGAAGAAAATACCAAGGTAGGATGTATTCCAGACTTAAATCTCAATGATTCGGCCAAAAAAAGACATGCTTTTGACCCCTATAAGGAAATGGAAGAATTTGAACTAGGTGTCTACTACCTACATGAAGAGAATCATCCTCTTCCTGACCTAATTAAGCTAGAATATAAAGATGACAATGAGGTATGGAAATTATTCTTTGATGGCTCAAGGAGTAGACAAGGAGCTGGAGGAGGAGCTATGATTGTGTCCTACAAAAGGTATGAAATATTATTCAGCCTTCAGATTTCAGTTTTCCTGCTCAAATAACACTTCGAATATGAAGCTTTGGTCTATGGTCTTCATTGGGCAAGGAAGCTAGGAATCAAGAACTTGCAAGTGTTTGGTGACAATGAATTGGTTGCCAATCAAGTTAGAGGACTTAATGCTGTAAAGAATGACCTATTCAAGAACTATAAGAGTAGGGTATGGGATCTCATGGAGGATTTCGAGACCTTCAACATTGTGTCCATACGTAGGAAGGAGAAAAAGTTGCTAATAGACTCTGCAATTGGAGCAATGTTTGATGTGGTTGAAAACATAAAAAGAGACAAAGAACATCCACATATCCATTTAGTTATGAGGCTAGCGAAGCGAGATAACAACACATGTTTGGCAGTGTGTTCGAGAATGATCAACTGATCATTAATTTTTTACAAGAAGAAGCTGAATTCTCAGCTAGAAATCAAAACAGATTAGAGTAGCAATACGGGAATCAAATAATATAGCTAATAAAAAAATATTTCCAAAGGCTTAGTGACATTGGAGTCTATCTTCAATCCTAACGATTAGTTTAGAAAAGAGAAGGCTAACATACAGATCAAAGGAGAAGATTCAGATTCAATCCCAGTTGGAGAAGGCAAAACACTTGAAATTGGAAAAGTGGCCACCAAGAAAGAAAGGTATGAATTCATACAACTTTTCCAATAATTTCCAAATGTATTTTCTTGGAGCTATGAATACCTAAAAGGGTTCAATCCAAAGCTATCACAACATATAATCAAACTAGATCCAAATGCTCGTCCCCATCGGAAAAAGTAGAGACTAGTTAATCCACACATTGAGCCTCTAATGAAGAAAGAACTAAACAAGATGATAGAGGCAAGTATCATATTTCCAATCAAACACTCAAGCTGGGTTGTGTTGGTCCGAAAATCAGTCGCGTGGATAGATCTATGGATAGACGAGCCAACAGTGTGCGGGGCTTAGCCCCTCTTTGAGACAGCAAAGCGAAACTGGTTTATTGCTATTTCTACTAGCAGGAACCTATGCAAGTCTCACATTCTCGCCTTCGGGGTTGGGATCTCATCCCGGAGAGTGTTCCAGCTGCGAAAAGAAAAGGAATGAAAGAGGGAGAAGAGAAATAACAGATCCGAAGGGAGAAAAGAAATGAATTCCAAAGCGAGAAGGTCGGAAGATTTATGTTTTTAGTTTGGTAGTAAACAGAGACAAACCTACTTGCATAAATAAACAAAGCAATACCGATAAACAAATGATGGAAAAGTAGATATGAATCCAATAGATTAAACACATACGGATCTAACGTAAGAAATATCTAATGTATAACACAATATTGAGCACAAAGTCCGAATAATTGTATTACTGTTCTTTTCTGTTATAAGAAAGCTCAAAGTCTTTCTCTCCTCACTTCTATTTCTATCTAAAAAATGTTCACCCCCTTTGAATACAACAAGTATTCTCATATTTATAGAAGATGAGGGAGAGAGAAGGCAAAATGGAGCCAACCACTTATTTACAAAGATATTTACAAAATATCTAAAAGTCATGTTGACTTTGACAACTTGGTGGATGACATCATCCCATGATGCAACATGGATGATGTCATCATTTGTATCAACACATTTTAGACATTTCAAAAGGAAGTCGGAGAAAAGAGAGAAGAAGAAGAAGAAGAAGAAGAAGAAGAAGAAGAAGAAGAAGAAGAAGAAGCTACTCATCATCATCATCCTGCGGCCGAAAAGGGGTTGCCTGTTTCTGATGCTGCTCAGGTGATGATATGTGGAACTGAGCGCGGTATTCCAAAAACTTGCTAATCATCGGCCCAAATTGATCTTGTGACGGATCCTTGTGCCGTTCACTGATTGCTTCGCAAGTCTCCCGCTCGTCTATGAGCTTTTCTGGGAGTTTGGAATAATCTTTCTCCGCCTCGATAAGGAACCCGATGAAGTCCCTACAGGCCAGTAGGTTGTTGATAGATTCAGTGTCGAATGTGACCTCTGGCCCTGTCCCTTGAGAAGCTATCTCCTTGAAGATCCGGATAGTGTCATCAGCTGATCTCAAGGTAAGGGAAGGAGTGAGCAACCCTGGAGTCATGGCGAGGACAATTTTCTCCATTTGATGCATTGCATCCAGGGCCTCTTCCTTTACCTTGTCTATCTTTTCTAAAACAAATTCCAGCTGATCTATCTGATAGTCCAGAGTGGACATAGTTTTGTTGAGGGCCCTTGGATGACCGAAGACTCCGAACTTGACCAGATCTTCGACTGAACAGTCGAACATTTGTTGGAAGGTCTCGTGCTGGAGTCTAGCATGTTCTAACTCTTCTGATATCGGACCTGCTAATGCTTGGAGTTCCTTATTTGCCTTCTCAATGTTTAGGTATAAACTGATATACTCGGCGATTACTCTTTCACTATCCTTGAGGATCTGGCTCCTCCAAGCAGAAACAACCATACCCTGCTCGCCGATCTTTGAATACTCATTGATCTTCTCCTGACTGAGCAGCTCAGGAGTCTCGGCGGCAGTTGTGGGAGGTGCACTTCCCATCTTCTGTAAGGCTTGAAGCAGGTACTTGTTCTGCTCCTTCAGTAGCCTTTTCTCTTCTTTTGTTTCCTGAAGCTTTTTGCAGAGTGCATCAACTGCGGAAAGAGCTTCCCCCTGGAGACTTTCTGAGGATGTCCCCATTGTGACTTGGGTCACGGTGAAATCTGTCGGAGACAGATCTTCTTTCTCTTTGAGGGGGTTGGGGTACGCTATTTCCATGACTCTCTCACCTGCAGCACTCTTCGAGAAGCGTGTAACCGGCTTGTGCTTCTTTGCCCCTTTGGCTGGAATTACCGAAAAGTCCATCGGAGCGATGGGGACTTTCCTCTTTTGTTGGCTCAGCTGCTGAGAGATCCAAGCTGGTCCTATAGAAGAAGGACCAGAGACAGAGGGGGAGGCAGCAACGGTAGAAGAGGGGAAAAACGTGGAGACACGCGGCGGCGGCATGGAAAGAATAGCCGAAGAAATGTCCACGGGAGGAAGGGAAACCGCAACTGCAGAAGACATAGGAAGGGAAGGGAGCTCGGAGATGAGGGAAGAAATGGAAGAAGACAAATCAGCGAGGGAGGAGAAGATAGATGAAGAGGCAGGGGAAAGGGTAGAAGAAGGGGCAGAGGACACAACCAAAGGGGTGGTCGCTTTAGTCACTCGAGGAGGGACGGAAGAGAAGAAGAAGGGATAGAAGGGACCTTTGAAGTTGTAGCGACGCCGACATCCTGGGTGGATGGGCATATAGGACTATCCTTTGTCAATTCCTCATCAAGAGTTATGACTTGTTCTGGCTCTGAGGGAAGAGGAATTTCAGGGGCTTCCTCCTGAATGGTGCTAGGTTCACCTTCTGCACCTTTGCCTTTCAGCTGCTTCTTTGACCTTGGAGGTGCATTGCCCAAAGGGGAAGTTGTGAAATCTACCCCGAGGTAGATTAGTCCGTTCATGCGGCACCAATGCTCTGTTCTCCGCATAGTCTCCTTGACCCTCTCCTCAATTGTTTGAGGAGACTTATTCCTGTCAATGGCCGGGAAGGGCCAATTGTCCCCATCTGTGTCATTATACACCTTATCTACTTCATCTTCCGTAGTCTGGAAGCCTTCGGGGACAATGGCCACTCCGTATTGGATGATTTCCGCCAATGCCAAGCGAGAGTGATCCTTTCTTCTGAGTTCCACCTCATGGAGAACGTCAATGTAAATATCCTCAATTTGAGGGACATGGATCGGATCGAGCTTCGCTTTTGGCAGGCAGCTTCTTGGGTCAAAGGTAGGCCTGGCTGGGAAGTCATGCTTCAAATTGAGTAGCTCCAGCTCTGCGAACATTTCCTTCGCCTTATGGTGGGTGGAGCATGTGTATCGGCCCACTTTGAGGGGGAAAGGAGTTCCACCCTTCTTTCTTTTGAGGCACTTCTCATGGTATGTGACCAGCTGCCTTGACAGTTCTAGTAGAATCAGCTTAGGCCCAAAGATACCTTGGTAGCTCGGTTGGCTCTCCCAAAAAGTTGGCAGCCCTCGAGATAGGTGAACGTGGGAAATTGGGTGAACAGGGCCCCCATTTCTCTCGTGGATCGCCACTATGTGTTTGGTCGTCCGGCTATGAGTCATGTTTGGCCTCAGTAGGCAGATGACATGATAGAAGAATGCATCGTTAACTTTTGCGAAATGTTGGATGCTATTCTCCAGCCTCAGCTCTGGGTAGTAATCAAATATCTTGGCCTGAGGCCATACTCCACTTCGGTTCAGCCCCGGATAATCCCTCGCCGATGCTGCAGCGTAGACTACATAGGAGTTCATATGGAACACTCCTGTTGTGGCGAACTGTTGTAGCTGCTCAGATATGGTGCTGCTTATTATTTCCCCCCAGCAAAAGCGCTGATCGGGCAAATTCTTATTCATTGTCTCCAGGTACCGCAACATCCACTTATGGAAATAGTGGGCATCTGAAAGCCCGAAGACTCTGCTCAGGAAAGTGATAGTATCACTGAGTTCCTCTGAGAAATCACTTCGGTGGATAGTCTGAGGCCACCGGGTCACCACCTTCTTATTCTTTAGGTAGACCTCATTCATCAACTGCATGCACTGGTCTTCGTTGTCTTCCCAGGCCTTGATGCATTCTCGTTGGCTAACAGCCACGTAGTTCCGGTGGTGAGGGATGCCAAGCATTAACTCAAAGTGACGGGCAGTGAGGTTTATGACTGCCTCGCCCTTACTGTTCTCGACACATCTTGTGTCTTTGTTGTAACATTGCGCAATCACCATCATGAATTCGTTGTTTACAGCGCTGACGGGGATTCCTCCGGCGAAGTGCAGTGCCACGCTATTAACTTGTCCATCCATGGACTTCTTGTAACTTTCTGAGTTCTAACCCATAATTCATCCATGTCAATGTGACCCAATTCAGAGTCTCTGACATCCATACTGCACTCAGCCTGTGATTCGGGCATCCTGACCCTCTGATATTTGTATTTCATCTCTTCTTCTGTCAGCTTAGCTTTTCCTCTTGGTTTGGTGGGTTTCTTGCTTGACGTAGACATGTGTTCTTTCGAACTCAGTTGCTGATCTGCATGAAGAAGAAGTGAGACCCAATCCAAAAAGGTTGAATTAGTCATTTGATCTTCCATTGGAAAGCTAGCAGAAGAAAGAGTTAGAGATTTTAAGGCTCAGGGCGCAGGAAAAATGCAACTGGCAGGCCAAATAGATAAGGCGCACAGAAAAGGAATGTTGCAGAGGTTATACTGGCGCCAAAGGCGCATGGCGCATGGATGAAGCAGGTTGCATTTTATAGCAGGGCGCATGGAAAGAGTATGTTACATGAAGGTTCGGTGCGCCCTTTGGCGCATGGATGGATTATGTAACATTAACAAATGGTGCGCCAAAGGCTTTGGCGCGGCGCATGAAGGGTTTACACAACATCATGTTACTGCAATGGAGGGTGCGCCCGCGCCTTGATAGCTTTATACTTGCGCGAATAAGGCTTGTGTTACATGAAAGCTGGGTGCGCCCTTTGCGCATGGAAACGGATGTAACATGGATAAATGGTGCGCCAAAGGCTTTTAAGGAGGCGCGGGATTTACACTTGTAGCATGCAAAAAGGGCGCGCTTTGAGGGCGCATGAGTTCTAGATGTAGCAGGACAAAAGGCTGCGCCATTGGCGCGGGTTTTGGTCATGTAACATGGCGTGTAGATGCGCCAAAGGGGCGCAACTTTTTAGTGTGTGACAAGACGCGCCAAAGGCGCCATAGAACTAAACTCATTGCTTCAAACATTTTCATTCTTTTCTCCATTTCAAAGATAGCATGGACATACAAGGTTTTTATAAAAAGATTCTTAGACCAAGCTATTTCAAAACAATACTCTTTACCAGCAGATCTGGAAAGAGGGAGGAGGAGGAAAAGAAGAGAAGAAAACAGGACAGCATAAGGAGGAAACTAGCTCAAACATATCTCATTTTACACTGGCTAACAAACCAAAATATAGACCAAGAACACCCAAGGAACCGAAAGCACAAAAATGGAAAAGAGGGAGAACCTCTTACCTTGAATATATAGTAAAAATTGAGAGCGGGTCCACAGGGCGACGAAAACGATGGAGCAGAGGCTGACAAGTCCAGAGAGATCACGTGCTCGACAAAAAGAATGAAAATGACATTGGGCGCGCACTGATATATATAGAAAAACTTGTCATCAATGCGCCAACCACTTTTGAAATGGCGCATGAAAGTTTCTGTCGACAGGGGGAAAAGCGTGCGCCCTTTGGCGCACGAAAGTATTTGACAACAGAAGATTGAGCGCGCCTTTGGCGCACCATATGTATTGTCGACATGAAGTTATGTGCGCCCTTTGGCGCACCAAACTTGGTGTTGCATAGAGATTATGTGCGCCCTTTGGCACACCGAAGACGTGTTAACATGGAAAACCATGCGCCAAAGTCTTTTAAGGGGAGTGCACCAAAACTTCATGCATTCTGAGGCAAATCCATGCGCCTAGCCAAAAAGGCTCAAAAAGACTAAGTTCGAAAACTAGATTTCCGGAAGGGATTTTACAACGCGTTTCAAACGCAAGGGATCCCTAACGAGGATCGAAACAAAAGTTTCAAGATATGGTTATCGGTAAAATTGCCCTTGTCAATTTTACGGGATAACAAACTGCTCCTTCCTGGGACTACTCTGAGCGAACTCGGGGTAGAGAATCCCAGATTTCATGTGCCTATCCATTGGGTACGGAGTCAAAAACAAGGGGGACCGGAGGGAGAACAAAGGAAACACACAACCAACCGAAAGCAAACACACGACGAAAGCAAACACACAACTAAAAAATAAACTGTACAAAGAAGAGAGCAAGCTCTACTTCCTGAAGATCTTGAGATGTTGCCCGCTATAGGGAAGCGGGAGTTCAGCTCCATCCAGATACGAGAGATAGAAACTATTCTCTCCATTGAGTTGCTTGATTTTGAAGGGCCCTCTCCATAGGGAATCAAATTTTCCGTGCATGCCCTTTGGCTCTCTTCGCTTGTCCCATAAGAGGACGAGATCTCCCACTTGAAAATTTCTCTGCTTGGCCTTCTTGTCAAAAAGCCTCTTGACTTGATTCTGATGTTCAGTGATCCTGTCGACCACTCTTACTCTCTTTTCTTCAAGTTCCGCAAGATACATGATTCTCTTTTCTAGAGAATTCTGGAAAGTTTCATCTTCAATTGCTCGTGCCAAGCGCAGAGCAGGAAGTTCAGCAGAAATAGGAAGCTCGGCATCAGTGCCATATAACACTTGAAAAGGTGACATGCCGAGAGATCTCTTGGGGGTAATGCGGTCCGCCCACAAAGCGTCGTACAAAGACTTGTGCCACATCCGCTGATTCTCATCTACTAATTTCCGTATGATGGTCACCAAGTTCTTATTACTGGATTCCGCCTGACCATTTCCCTGAGGGTAATAATCCGAGGCATGTGCTAAAGTTATCCCATATTCATAGCAAAAACTAATAACTTCCCGCGAGGAGAAGTTAGAAGCATTATCAGCAACGATTTTGTTTGGAACGCCGAACCTGACAATGATATTTTCTTTGATAAAACTGCAAACCACCTCAGAAGTGGCGTGCTTGACAGGTATGGCTTCCACCCACTTGGTGAAGTAATCCGTTGCTGTAAGGACATAGCTATGTCCAGCACTCGATTGAGGATTGAGTGTGCCAATAAAATCAATTCCCCATTGCCTGAATGGTTCATTGATGATGACCGGCCTTAGGGGAAGGGCAGCCAACTTGGGCTTGCCGACGAATTGTTGACAGGGTTCACACTTTGCCACCCAGGTAGCCGCATCTTGAAAGAGCGTTGGCCAATAGTACCTGGCTCGAATGATCTTGTGTGCTGTCACGGAAGAAGAAAAATGGCCTCCACAGGCTGAATTGTGAAAACTTTCCAGCAGTTTTACTTGCTGGGGCTTGTCAACACATCGCAGGAAGACACCGTCTATCCCGCGCTTATATAAACCGTCATCCCAGATGACATATTTAGCTGCTCTGAGCTTTATAGTGTGCTTCTCCCTCGCAGTTAGGTGCATTGGGCATTCGCCGTAGGTAAGGAAGAAAGCGATGTCGGAGTACCACTCGTCACTAGTTGCAACAAATAGAACCAGAGGTAGAGAATCAGGCTCCTTTAGAGGGCTTTGCTCTTCGTTGGCACAATCTTCTTTTCCTTTAGGGCCTTCTAAATTTTCATTTTCAGCCATTAGCTGACACAGGCCTTTGCCCCTCACCAGCTTGGTAGGTTTAATATCCAGGTCATATTCCTGGACCTTTGCGATCCAATTCCCTCTCAAACTTCCTAACTCCTGCTGAGTTAGAATTGATTTTACCGCCGTGTCAGGGACCAGCACCACCGTATGCGAGTTTAGAATGTAATACCTGAAATTCTTCACTGCTTTGACAACGGAAAAGGCATGCTTTTCCAATTGAGTCATCTTCAACTCGTGAGGCTTGAGGGGAGAACTCATGAATGCAATCGGGGATTCAATGTCTTCTGAATTCTTTTGCATTAAGATTGCAGACACAGTATGTTCTGATGCGTAGCTATACATGATGAAGTCCTTGGAGAAGTCGGGACATACCAGGACCGGTGCATGGGCAACAGAAGTTTTTATTTCTTCAAATGACCTTTTCCCTTCTTCACTCCATCTGAAAGTTGGTGACCCCTTCATCATGTTTGATATGTGGCGAGTCTTTTCGGAAAAATCAGGAACAAAACGCCTAAGAAAGTTCACCTTTCCGAAGAAAGAATGAACACCAGTCTTGCTTGTAGGCAGAGTAAGGCTCTGAATAGCCTTAACCCTTTCAATATCTATCCTCGTTCCTTCTTTGCTAACCACATGCCCTAGCAACTTCCCTTCCGTAACTCCAAAAACAGACTTTTTGGGATTTAGGGAAATTCCATGTTCTCGGCACCTGGCCAATACTTGCTCCAAGTGATCACAATGATCACCTCGTTGTTTAGAGAACACGGTTAAGTCATCTAGATAAACTACAATGACTTTCCCCATCATACCTTTAAATGCGAAGTCCATGGCCCGTTGAAAAGTAGCACCAGCATTAGTCAGGCCAAAAGGCATCCTGCTGTAGGCAAATGTACCCCAGGGAGTAGTGAATGCTGTTTTGAATTGATCTTCAGGCGAGACTTCAATCTGATTGTAGCCTGAAAAACCATCAAGCATAGGGAGGCATTTCTAATCCGATTCATCGCGTAACTTGATCCATTATCGGAAGAGGGTAGTTATCTTTCAGTGAAGCTTGATTCAAATTTCGAAAGTCTACGCATATGCGTATCTCGCCGTTTTTCTTGCGCACTGGCACAATATTCGCCACCCAAGTGCTGTGATGGATAGGGAAGATGATTCTTGCATCCAGCATCTTCTGAATTTCTGCCTGGATGGTGCCCGAAATCTTCGGATTATAGTGCCTTTGCTTCTGGCGAAAGGCTTTGACATCTTCTTTCAGCGGTATGTCATGCTGAACGTCCTTTGGCTTGAAGGACTTTAGATCGGCATAGGACCATGCCAACACATCTATATATTTCTTCAGCAACTTGACAAATTTCCGCTTCTCTTCAGGCGTGCAACATTTGCCAATGTTTACAAATTGCGGGTGTGCCTCAGAACCTATATTGACTGGTTCTGTTTCTGGGGATGAGTCAGGAACATCTTGCTTCTTCTTTTTCATAAAACGGTCGTGCCTGTCAAACAAGCGCTCCAGAGAAACCAGGCCCTTCGGAATTTTATTTCCTTTGAGCTGACATATGCCGTCCTGCTCCTCTGATTCATGGTTTTGACTGTTGATTGATTCACGGCATGTAGAGGTGGATCCTTCAAAATACAACTCATCAAAATGTTCTGATTTTTCTAGAAAGGCAATGAGGTGATTATCATCGTTGAATACCTGCCAATGCTGAGAGTTGTCTGGCACGCTCGGGCGGAAAACCACTTCAATGGTGTATTTGTTCATTTTCAAACCCGGGTGCGGGAGCATGAGAGATGCTGAAACGGCCAATGAATCGGCCATGTCATTTTGAGCTCTTGGAATTGCCCCTATTGAAAAGGCATCAAATTCCTCAATGCTGTCCCATACTGCGTTACGGTAGTGCCTGAGCCTTTCATTTTTCACTTGGTAAATCCTTTTGACCTGATTTACAACTAGCTCAGCATCACCTTGAACTTTCAGATTTTTAATTCCTCTTTCCTTTGCAGCTTGCATACCGAGCAACAGAGATTCATACTCAGCAGTATTGTTAGTATTGAAAAACTGCAACTTGAAAGAAAGAGGAATTACCTCCTCTTCGGGAGATATTAGCACGATTCCAGGCGCCACATCCACTAGTCGCGCAACTGCCATCGAACTGCAAGGTCCAGATCTCATTAAGATCCTTTTCTTGAACAAAAATGCCCTCTGTACCCGTCTCGGTAGATAAGAAGTAGTTCCCCATCCCTGATGATTCAAAAAGGATTTGGGCTTTGGGGTCCTCAGAGCTAGTAACCAAGTACTTCTTTTGCGATTCTGGTTCTAAAGTCTGCATCACACCTTTGACGGGTATTCTAGCTTTAGACCAGTCCATGTGAATTTCTCCGCCAACTTCGCTGCAGAAACTCCTTCCTAGCAGAATTCCATAGGCTGCTGGAATGTCAGCAACGAGGACTGTCATTTTTACTCTTTTATCTGGGAAAGCCGCAAACGCAAATTGCGCGTCTTTGATTTGGCCAATCAATGGCACTTGCTTGGTTTCCAATGAATAACATCTGCCGAACGGTTTGGTAAGAGTGAGGCCTAAAGCATGGGCGACTTTCACCGGCATGACGTTATCGGAAGCTCTGGAATCAATTATACAGTTGCTCAACTTATGGCCGTTGATTAGGAGAGAGAGATAGAAAGGTTCTATCTTACCTGATGCAGATGTTGAAGCAACATTTATGCGAGATTCAGGGGGAGTGGAAAGGATTCCTTTTGGGGAAACCTGTTTAGACGTAACAGCTTGACTCTGAATATATTTAGTTAATCTTACAAGCTGTTCGGGATTTGACTGAAGGTACTCAGCTTCAGACATTTGGATCTTGGTCTTTTTTGCATGATCTATTATATCGAATGCGGCCAAGGGTTGCGTTGGTGAGGGAATGAGTCCTTCACTTCGCGATGGTGGAACAGGGTTACTGATCTTGATAGGAATATGAGGGGGCTGATTCGGAGGAGAGATGGGCGGAAAGGACTTCTTTGGAAAAGACTTAGCAGGGAGTTGAGTAGGAAGGGGATTACCTCTTTTAACAATGGTTGGAGGCGCGTTTGACACGGCCTTCTCTTTCTGCGCATGGGCAGCAACTTCTGCTTCCTTTCCTTGCGAGCGGGTAAAAACAGCGTATGATTGTCCGCTTGCATAGCCCTGAGTACTCTCTTCTTCATCAGATTCATCCTCATCAAATTCCATGTATCCAATAGTAGAGTCGCCAGTCGGCTCACCGACATCTTGATCATCTTCGTCTTGAGGCGAAGATTCTTCATAGTACTGCTCTTCCTCTTCAATTTCGGCCAAAGCATTGACCGGAGGAGCTTCAAGCGCCAACCGTGGAGCAGTTGCAGGTAGACGCGGTCTTTGTGAAACATTGTTGGGAATGAAACTCCTTCGTGGAACGTCTCGGTATGAAGAACTAGGAGCCTGGGCCAACTGCTTTTTCAATGCGAGCAGATCATTCGCCATCTTTTGGAATGCTTTGGATCGGAGCGAAGTAGCGAAAGTAGGATCTGAAGATTTGGACTTTGATGATTCCTTTCTCAACTCGCCAGATATTATCAAATTGTCTTCTATCCGGATGGCAGCAGCCTGAGCGAGAGGTAGAGTAGCTACTCACTCTTGAAGGAGCAAGAAGCTGACTTTTGAGCTCATGGCGTTCACGAAGAAACACTTCTGATTCTCCGGTGTTGGAAGCATGGTAGTAGGGACACGGTTGATTAATGCATTGAACCGGGCGACAAAATCGCGCATAGTCTCATTGGCCTCTTTCTTCAGGTGGGTGATCCGTGATAGCAACGCAAATGCATCTTCTGAAGGCTTGTATCTGTCTTCAAAAGCTTCCCGCAAGGTTGCCCAACTGGTGATAGATGCGGCTGGCAAATGCTGAAACCATTCAGCTGCGGGCCCTTGTAGAGTTTCCAGAAAAAGGCGAACCGACACATCTTCGTGAGTCACGTCCAAAATACTGCATGACATAATGAAAGCAGATATGTGGGAATCCGTGCTTTGATTTCTGCTCCCGTCGAATTTAGGAAAATTCTTTCTATTTCCGTGAGGGAGCGCGTGAACTGGATGTGGCAGTGCGAGAGGACCCATAGCGTTTCCCCATGGTACCGCCATTTGAAAGGCTGGAAAAAGCACACGAGCTGGGAGGGTGGTTCCACTGAGTAGCAAGGCACTACAAGAGGGATGTAGATGCTCCTTGTAAAAGACTTTTTCTTCGTGGAGGTGAGACACTCCTGGATGACCGGCTAGCCGAGCTTAACGCTGAAAAACGTGCCGGTGTTACGCTGAAATTGTGCCTTTGAAGCAGATCGAAAGTAGGATCAACTTCTCCACGGGCTCTCCTGCTGCGCGTAAAAGGTTCACTTGCCAGCGTACCTTCCAGATCTGCGATATTATGGCGCAGATTTAAACTTTATTTTTGGGTGTACTTGCTGATTTTCTGGTTTTTCTGACAAAAACCAGCAGCATGCACTTTTCTAGATATTTAAAAACTATCCTCTTCGAAAAACCGATTGCGGTTAATGACAAATAGCAGCGAGGATAAGATGGCAGGGAAGAATAGCAGGCTGATTTTCAGATCTGATCTTTACTTTTCCAGAGGGTTTCAAACTTTTTTAGAAAACAGTCAAAAACTCAGATCTACGGAAAAATGTTAACTTTGATAAAAACTCAGCGAACTAAAGATCTGTAACTAGGCCCGATCTATGGATTTCAGAAGAAAATTTTCAATTTCGGGCACTTTTGCAAATTTTTTGGATTTTCAACAAAAAGTTCAGATTTGCAAACTGGCAGCGATTTTCTTATATTTTTCTGATTTTATATTATACCACCACCATAGATCTGACAGATCTATCCGATCCCCAGCGGAGTCGCCAAAAACTGTTGGTCCGAAAATCTGTCGCGTGGACAGATCTATGGATAGACGAGCCAACAGTGTGCAGGGCTTAGCCCCTCTTTGAGACAGCAAAGCGAAACTGGTTTATTGCTATTTCTACTAGCAGGAACCTATGCAAGTCTCACAGATTCGCCTTCGGGGTTGGGATCTCATCCCAAAGAGAGTGTTCCAAGTGCGAAAAGAAAGGAATGAAAGAGGGAGAAGAGAAAGAACAGATCCGAAGGGAGAAAAGAAATGAATTCCAAAGCAGAAAGGTCAGAAGATTTATGTTTTTAGTTTGGTAGTAAACAGAGCCAAACCTACTTGCATAAATAAACAAAGCAATACTGATAAACAAATGACGGAAAAGTAGATATGAATCCAACAGATTAAACACATACAGATCTAACGTAAGAAAGATCTAATGTATAACACAGCTATTGAGCACAAAGTCTGAATAATTATATTACTATTCTTTTCTGTTACAAGAAAGCTCAAAGTCTTTCTCTCCTCACTTCTATTTCTATCTAAAAAATGTTCACCCCCTTTGAATACAACAAGTATTCTCATATTTATAGAAGATGAGGGAGAGAGAAGGAAAAATGGAGCCAACCACTTATTTACAAAGATATTTACAAAATATCTAAAAGTCATGTTGACTTTGACAACTTGGTGGATGACATCATCCCATGATGCAACATGGATGATGTCATCATTTGTATCAACACATTTTAGACATTTCAAAAAGAAAGTCGGAGAAAGAGAGAGAAGAAGAAGAAGAAGAAGAAGAAGAAGAAGAAGAAGAAGAAGAAGAAGAAGAAGAAGCTACTCATCATCATCATCCTGCGGCCGAAAAGGGGTTGCTCAAGCTTTACGATCTTTGCTCGCCAGTGATGATATGTGGAACTGAGCGCAGTATTCCAAAAACTTGCTAATCATCGGCCCAAATTGATCTTGTGACGGATCCTTGTGCCGTTCACTGATTGCTTCGCAAGTCTCCCGCTCGTCTATGAGCTTTTCCGGGAGTTTGGAATAATCTTTCTCCGCCTCGATAAGGAACCCGATGAAGTCCCTACAGGCCAGTAGGTTGTTGATAGATTCAGTGTCGAATGTGACCTCTGGCCCTGTCCCTTGAGAAGCTATCTCCTTGAAGATCCGGATAGTGTCATCAGCTGATCTCAAGGTAAGGGAAGGAGTGAGCAACCCTGGAGTCATGGCGAGGACAATTTTCTCCATTTGATGCATTGCATCCAGGGCCTCTTCCTTTACCTTGTCTATCTTTTCTAAAACAAATTCCAGCTGATCTATCTGATAGTCCAGAGTGGACATAGTTTTGTTGAGGGCCCTTGGATGACCGAAGACTCCGAACTTGACCAGATCTTCGACTGAACAGTCGAACATTTGTTGGAAGGTCTCGTGCTGGAGTCTAGCATGTTCTAACTCTTCTGATATCGGACCCGCTAATGCTTGGAGTTCCTTATTCGCCTTCTCGATGTTTAGGTATAAACTGATATACTCGGCGATTACTCTTTCACTATCCTTGAGGATCTGGCTCCTCCAAGCAGAAACAGCCATACCCTGCTCGCCGATCTTTGAATACTCATTGATCTTCTCCTGACTGAGCAGCTCAGGAGTCTCGGCGGCAGTTGTGGGAGGTGCACTTCCCATCTTCTGTAAGGCTTGAAGCAGATACTTGTTCTCGCTCCTTCGCAGCCTTTTCTCTTCTTTTTTTTCTGAAGCTTTTGCAGAGTGCATCAACTGCGGAAAGAGCTTCCCCCTGGAGACTTTCTGAGGATGTCCCCATTGTGACTTGGGTCACGGTGAAATCTGTCAGAGACAGATCTTCTTTCTCTTTGAGGGGGTTGGGGTACGCTATTTCCATGACTCTCTCACCTGCAGCACTCTTCGAGAAGCGTGTAACCGGCTTGTGCTTCTTTGCCCCTTTGGCTGGAATTACCGAAAAGTCCATCGGAGTGATGGGGACTTTCCTCTTTTGTTGGCTCAGCTGCTTTGAGAGATCCAAGCTGGTCCTATAGAAGAAGGACCAGAGACAGAGGGGGAGGCAGCAATGGTAGAAGAGGGGAAAAACGTGGAGACACGCGGCGGCGGCATGGAAAGAATAGCCGAAGAAATGTCCACGGGAGGAAGGGAAACCACAACTGCAGAAGACATAGGAAGGGAAGGGAGCTCGGAGATGAGGGAAGAAATGGAAGAAGACAAATCAGTGAGGGAGGAGAAGATAGATGAAGAGGCAGGGGAAAGGGGAGAAGAAGGGGCAGAGGACACAACCAAAGGGGTAGTCGCTTGAGTCACTCGAGGAGGGGACGGAAGAGAAGAAGAAGGGACCTCTGAAGTTGTAGTGACGCCGACATCCTGGGTGGATGGGCGTATAGGACTATCCTCTGTCAATTCCTCATCAAGAGTTATGACTTGTTCTAGCTCTGAGGGAAGAGGACTTTCAGGGGCTTCCTCCTGAATGGTGCTAGGTTCACCTTCTCGCACCTTTGCCTTTCACTTCTTTGACCTTGAGGTGCGTTGCCCAAAGGGGAAGTTGTGAAATCTACCCCGAGGTAGATTAGTTCGGTCATGCGGCACCAACGCTCTGTTCTCCGCATAGTCTCCTTGACCCTCTCCTCAATTGTTTGAGGAGACTTATTCTGTCCAATGGCCGGAACGGCCAATTGTCCCCATCCTGTGTCATTATACACCTTATCTACTTCATCTTCGTAGTCCGAAGCCTTCGGGGACAATGACCACTCCGTATTGGATGATTTCCGCCAATGTTAAGCGAGAGTGATCCTTTCTTCCGAGTTCCACCTCATGGAGAACGTCCAATGTAAATATCCTCAACTTGAGGGACATGGATCGGATCGAACTTCGCTTTTGGCAGCTTCTTGGGTCGAAGGTAGGCCTGGCTGGGAAGTCATGCTTCAAATTGAGTAGCTCCAGCTCTGCGAACATTTCCTTCACCTTATGGTGGGTGGAGCATGTGTATCGGCCCACTTTGAGGGGGAAAGGAGTTCCACCCTTCTTTCTTTTGAGGCACTTCTCATGGTATGTGACCAGCTGCCTTGACAGTTCTAGTAGAATCAGCTTAGGCCCAGCATACCTTGGTAGCCTGGTTGGCTCTCCCAAAAAGTTGGCAGCCCTCAGATAGGTGAACGTGGGAAATTGGGTGAACAGGGCCCCCCATTTCTCTGTGACTGCCACTATGTGTTTGGTCGTCCGGCTATGAGTCATGTTTGGCCTCAGTAGGCAGATGACATGATAGAAGAATGCATCGTTAACTTTTGTGAAATGTTGGATGCTATTCTCCAGCCTCAGCTCTGGGTAGTAATCAAATATCTTGGCCTGAGGCCATACTCCACTTCGGTTCAGCCCCGGATAATCCCTCGCCGATGCTGCAGCGTAGACTACATAGGAGTTCATATGGAACACTCCTGTTGTGGCGAACTGTTGTAGCTGCTCAGATATGGTGCTGCTTATTATTTCCCCCCAGCAAAAGCGCTGATCGGGAAAATTCTTATTCATTGTCTCCAGGTACCGCAGCATCCACTTATGGAAATAGTGGGCATCTGAAAGCCCGAAGACTCTGCTCAGAAAGTGATAGTATCACTGAGTTCCTCTGAGAAATCACTTCGGTGGATAGTCTGAGGCCACCGGGTCACCACCTTCTTATTCTTTAGGTAGACCTCATTCATCAACTGCATGCACTGGTCTTCGTTGTCTTCCCAGGCCTTGATGCATTCTCGTTGGCTAACAGCCACGTAGTTCCGGTGGTGAGGGATGCCAAGCATTAACTCAAAGTGACGGGCAGTGAGGTTTATGACTGCCTCGCCCTTACTGTTCTCGACACATCTTGTGTCTTTGTTGTAACATTGCGCAATCACCATCATGAATTCGTTGTTTACAGTGCTGACGGGGATTCCTCCGGCGAAGTGCAGGGCACTGCCTATTAACTTGTCCATCCATGGACTTCTTGTAACTTTTTGAGTCCTAACCCAGAACTCATCCATGTCAATGTGACCCAATTCAGAGTCTCTGACATCCATACTGCACTCAGCCTGTGATTCGGGCATCCTGACCCTCTGATATTTGTATTTCATCTCTTCTTCTGTCAGCTTAGCCTTTCCTCTTGGTTTGGTGGGTTTCTTGCTTGACGTAGACATGTGTTCTTTCGAACTCAGTTGCTGATCTGCATGAAGAAGAAGTGAGACCCAATCCAAAAAGGTTGAATTAGTCATTTGATCTTCCATTGGAAAGCTAGCAGAAGAAAGAGTTAGAGATTTTAAGGCTCAGGGCACAGGAAAAATGCAACTGGCAGGCCAAATAGATAAGGCGCACAGAAAAGGAATGTTGCAGAGGTTATATGGCGCCAAAGGCGCATGGCGCATGGATGAAGCAGGTTGCATTTTATAGCAGGGCGCATGGAAAGAGTATGTTACATGAAGGTTCGGTGCGCCCTTTGGCGCATGGATGGATTATGTAACATTAACAAATGGTGCGCCAAAGGCTTTGGCGCGGCGCATGAAGGGTTTACACAACATCATGTTACTGCAATGGAGGGTGCGCCCGCGCCTTGATAGCTTTATACTTGCGCGAATAAGGCTTGTGTTACATGAAAGCTGGGTGCGCCTTTGCGCATGGAAACGGGATGTAACATGGATAAATGATGCGCCAAAGGCTTTTAAGGAGGTGCGGGATTTACACTTGTAGCATGCAAAAAGGGCGCGCTTTGAGGGCGCATGAGTTCTAGATGTAGCAGGACAAAAGGCTGCGCCATTGGCACGGGTTTTGGTCATGTAACATGGCGTGTAGATGCGCCAAAGGGGCGCAACTGTTTTAAGTGTGACAAGACGCGCCAGTGCGCCATAGAACTAAACTCATTGCTTCAAACATTTTCATTCTTTTCTCCATTTCAAAGATAGCATGGACATACAAGGTTTTTATAAAAAAGATTCTTAGACCAAGCTATTTCAAAACAATACTCTTTACCAGCAGATCTGGAAAGAGGGAGGAGGAAAAGAAGAGAAGAAAACAGGACAGCACAGGGGGGAAACTAGCTCAAACATATCTCATTTTACACTGGCTAGCAAACCAAAATACAGACCAAGAACACCCAAGGAACCGAAAGCACAAAAATGGAAAAGAGGGAGAACCTCTTACCTTGAATATATAGCAAAAATTGAGAGCGGGTCCACAGGGCGACGAAAACGACGGAGCAGAGGCTGACAAGTCCAGAGAGATCACGTGCTCGACAAAAAGAATGAAAATGACATTGGGCGCGCACTGATATATATAGAAAAACTTGTCATCAATGCGCCAACCACTTTTGAAATGGCGCATGAAAGTTGCTGTCGACAGGGGAAAGCGTGCGCCCTTTGGCGCACGAAAGTATTTGACAACAGAAGATTGAGCGCCTTTGGCGCACCATATGTATTGTCGACATGAAGTTATGTGCGCCCTATGGCGCACCGAAACTTGGTGTTGCATAGAGATTATGTGCGCCCTTTGGCGCACCGAAAGACGTGTTAACATGGAAAACCATGCGCCAAAGGCTTTTAAGGGGGCGCACCAAAACTTCGTGTTACAAGGCAAATCCATGCGCCCAGCCAAAAAAGGCTCAAAAAGACTAAGTTCGAAAACTAGATTTCCCGGGAAGGGATTTTACAACGTTTCGAACGCAAGGGATCCCTAACGAGGGATCGAAACAAAAGTTTCGGTATGGTTATCGGTAAAATTGCCCTTGTCAATTTTACGGGATAACAAGTTGTAAACTTGGTCCTAAATCGAAATAAAAATGGAGAGATTAGGTTGTGTGTAGATTTTCGAAACTTAAATAGAGCTTCCCTCAAATATCACTACCCACACCCTTCAATGGAGAAGATCTTACAAGTGGTGTCTTGATAAGAGAGATTCTCCTTCTTAGATGGCTACTCAAGGTACAACCAGATCATGGTGAAAGAAGATGATCAGTTCAAAATAACTTTCACCACCAAATGGGGCACCTATGCCTATAGAAAAATGCCATTTGGATTGTCCAATGTCGGAGCCACTTTTCTGAGGGCAATGGATATGACATTCAAAGGACTAATAAAAATTAGTACTGATCTATCTGGATGACATTACAGTGTTTTCCAAAAATGAAGTAGACCACCTTTTCTACCTAAGGTAGGTGTTTCGAAGATGCAGGAGTTTTGGGGTATCATTGAACCGTAAAAAATGCATATTCTTGGCCCACGAGGGCACTCTTCTAGGCCATATTGTATCAAAGGAAGGATTGGAAATTGACCCAGAGAGAGTTGAAGAAATAAGAGCATTGCCCTTTCCAAGCCACAAGAAAGCTCTTCAAAGATTCCTGGGAAAAATCAATTTTGTCTCGTAGGTTTGTATCAAACTTTTCTGACCTTGTTAAACCAATAACGTTGATGTTGAAAAAGAGCTTAACATTCAGGTGAACAACTGAAGGAAAGGTAAGCTTTGATGCCATCAAAGAAGCTATATCACAAGCCCCAACTCTCGTGAATCCAAATTTATCTAAAGACTTCATATTGTATGCCTTTGGTGGTAGTGACACAATTTCTGCAATCTTAGTTCAACAAAACAAAGAAGGTACAAAACAACCAATTGCTTTCTTTAGTCAAGGTATAGAAGACTATGAAGTGAGATACTCCTTCATTGAAAAGCAAGTCTTGGCAGTAATAAGAGGATTAAAGAAGTTTAAGCATCTGGTTTCAAATAATAAAATCCAATTGTTGGTCTCCCATGCGGGAGTTAAATAATTCCTTCTCAACAAGGATCTAAATGAAAATGTGCAGGATGGATCACTTGTGTCATGGAATATAACATTGAGATCAAGGTAAATAAGCTGGTCCATGGGAAGGGGTTGTGTGAACAACTAGCCTCAGGTCAACAAGACGAAGCAAACAAGTGAAAAGGAGGTTGTTTTTATTCTACAGAATAATCAAGAGGAAGAAAATGTTGATGTACCTGCTCCTTGTTGGACTCAAGACATGGTGCACTTCCTTCAAACAAGCCTGTGTCCTCATTGGATGGGTAAATAAAAAAGGAGACATTTTAGACTGCAGGCCATCCCATATGTTCTTATTGATGGTGTCTTGTTCAAAAGGGACATAAATGGCATTCTGCTAAGATGCATTGGGACAGACTGATTGAGAGAATGTTACAAGAATTCTATGTTGGAGCAGTTGGAGGTCATTTTGCTCCAAGGGTGACAACACTCAAAATCATGAAGGTAGGTTATTATTGGCCCAAAGTGTTTAGTGACTGCTATGCATGGATCAAAAGGTGTAAGAATTGTGCATTCTTCAAGGGAAAAGAAAAGCTAGCAGCACTTCCATTACACCCAATCTCAGTTGACCAACCTTTTATGCAATGGGGATTGGACTTCATTGGAGTCATCAATCCAAATTCAAGCCAAGGCCACAAATGGATTCTGACAACAATAGACTATTTCACCAAGTGGACCGAGGCAGTGGCACTCAAAGAAGCTAATGAGTCTAGTATACTAGATTTCTATGAAGGGATAATAACCAGATTTGGAGTACCAACCACCATTATATCAGAAAATGCATTGGCATTCATAGGTTCCAAGATCACAGGATGGGATGTCAAGAACAGGACTTACTTGAGCAATTCATCAAACTATTACCCTCAAGGTAATGGCCAAGCTGAGTCCACAAATAAGAACCTATTAAAGATCATTAGAAGAACTCTTAATGAAAATCGAGAACTCGACACACAAAGCTCAAATCAGTCTTATGGGCTAATAGGATAACACCCAAGAGATCTACAGGTAGATCTCCATTCAAACTTGTCTATGGTAAAGAGGCAGTGTTGCCTATATCACTTGAGTTTCTAGCATTGGAGCTTGTGAAGCAGTTAGAGATGTCTGAATTTGAATCGATGGAGGCCAGGTATGCGGAGATGATAGAATTGGAAGAAACTAGAGAGCATACACTCTAAGAAATAGAGAAGGATCAGGTCTCAATCAAGAGATGCTTTGACAAGAAGGAAAAAATAAGGACCTTCTAGGAAGGATACCTGGTTTTGAAATGGGATGCAAATCGATTAAAACCAGGAAGGCATTCCAAGTTTGATGCCATTTGGAGTGGCCCCTACATGGTCACAAGATGTAAAAGTAGTAATGCTTTCCAATTGTCTACATTGGATGGTGAGGACTTGTAGATTCCAGTAAATGGAATCTATCTTAAACACTGCTACTAGAAGGAAGGTTATCACCTTGTACATATTAGTTAATTCCTTTTCCTCTAAGTGCTTGTGCACATTGTCTTGTTGTAGTTTAGGTTGCTTTTCTCCTAAGTGCTTCGCACACTCGCATGTTCTACTTGGAACATGTATGATTTCAAATTTTGTATATAGTTATGGTGCTATTTTATTGCTCTTATGCAGTCCATTCAGAGAGACAGATGAAGCCCTGGGTCAAAATAATTTTCTACTCTCAGAAACCATCATTTTGAGATTTCTCATGAAAATTGAGAGTGTCAATAGTTGTCTCATGAATCAGAGGTAGATTCAAAGATTAGACCGTCATTCTCGACTCCATGCCCAATGGATATGACAAGGAAATTGGTCTTTTCATCTAGCAGGTAGATACCCCTATGAGTTGCCAAATTGTTATCCATATTTTGCCCCCTAGGAAAAATATTGGATCAGCCATGACCCCGCATAGAAAGAACCTGAGAAAAATCATTTAGATCTTGTAAATAGGTCGCAGAAGGACTCAACAATGGAGTGGCGGGGATGAGAAATATTAAATGACCCTATGCAAAAAGAAACAACTATGTCGAGCTGTTTCCATGTCTTAAATCCATTTTTCAAGTTATAGGTAGACTCAACAATGGAATAGCAGGGTTAGAAAAGAAGGGGCAGTGCCACAGAGAAGCCAGGAGCAAGAGGGGGAAAGAAAGGTGAAGATTCAAAGTTTTCAGGCTCAAAACAATTTAGAAATGAGTCCAAAATCAACTAAGTATGGAGGAGGTAGTAGAGAGAGCCACGTGTCTGCATGACGCTTCTCCAAAGCTGAATCCAAAATGGGGAGCTTAAATGAGTACCATACTTCCACATGTCTAGAGCCCCAAAAGCAGCATGACCATTGAAAATTCTTTGACTCGAAGTGGGAGGGGCCACGTGTCGGCTCAACGTAATTCCAAAATGGGGATCCAAGGTGGAGGCTCAAACTTGCACAAGCCCCGCATACGTAAAATGGTCAACAAGGTCAAAAGGTGGATTGGGTGGGCCTTGGAAAAGGCTAAGTATAGAAGTATGGGTGGAGGTTGCCACGTGTCCAAGCGGCGCTTCCCCAAAGATAGATCCAAAAGTAGAGGCTCAAACTTGCGCCAGATTTCCACATAGCCCAAGGCCCGAAAAGGAGGGGAAATGTCATTGAAAAGTCCAAAGACCTGTGGAGGCTTCCAAGTGTCAAACCGATGCTCCTTCAAAGGCAAATTCTTGATCAGGATTTCAAGCAAGTGTAGAGCCTTCATGCATCCAGTCTCAAAAGGGAGTCGAGTCAAGTTGAATAGTCGGTGTATGGTGGAAGGCTGACAAAGAGTGCCAAGTATCTAAATGGTGCTAACTCAAGGATTAAATAGAGAGAGGGTTTCCAATTGAGTGCCAAGATGCCGCATGTCCCCGCACAAGGAATACTATCTCACCAAGAAAAGAACTTAGCCGAGAAGCAAAGAAATTGAGCGGGCCGACAGAGGAAGCCACGTGTCACCCCATGCCAGTCCAAGAGAAAAATATAGAGGCCACCTTCAGACCAACACCAGCCCTCCACGTGTCCCAGAGGTCAAAAGGAGGCCCATTTTCAAACTCATTTTCCCGCCCTTTTATACAGATCTGATATAAACTTCGAAGGGGCATATATTTTGACTCAAGGCTCGAAATATTGCAAATCTAACACCATTAGAAATATCTCAACTTCTTCCACACCATGGAGATATAAAAATTTAAGTTTGGAGAGGTTAGGTAGAGGAAAATGGAGAAAACATCTTCAGGGCCATTAATGCGGGATCCATCTGCCCCAACAACTAGATCAGATTTGATCTGCTCCGCCGTTTCCTCCTTCTTCGAGGTGCCAAACCAGAGATTGATGCAGTCAAGGTAGATTTGGGGGCAAATTTTGTAGGAGACATTAATAGTGGTAGTTGAGCTTCAACCTATTTTTTCCCGCTTCTCTCTCTTTCTTTCTTCTCTCTAATTGAGTCTATAAATATAGGGTCGGGACTCATTGTAAAGGGTTGGACATTCTCCCATTTTACAGGCTCCCCTTTCTTCTGGAAAAGGAACTCATGGAGTATCAGACCTCCCTTCATAATTGTAATACGTTTCCTACCTCCTGGCCATTAGTAATGCATTGTATCAATCTACAGAGCAATAAAACACGTCTATGATCAATTTTAGATCCTTTCTTGTCTCTTTTTCTTTCATCTAGTCTTTCATTATAGATCCGGTTGTCTATGCTTGGTTATTGTACGTATTTTTTTGGTTTGTGTCCATCAGCAAAATGAATGTTCATCATTCCTTTGGTGCATCACCTTATAGCTTAGTTTGATTTCCTATATCCCTTTTATCCCTGTCTCCTTGGTAAAATTTCAGATTAGGTATAAAGATAGATCCTCTGCAAGTTCTCACGTATGCACCTAAATAGAGGAATAGGAACCAACCTTTAATTTGGAGAGCTTTCCCATTTACAAGGTCCCACACCTTGGGGAAAGTTCAATGTTATGCGGATCGCACCAATTGACTCTATCTTAGAAAGTAGATCTATAGAACTCATTTGAGGGTGTTGTGATTTTGCACTAACAGACCATCCTCCACCTTCACTTGTCACCTCACATCATTGTCATTTAATGATTCAATGACTAGTATCTCCACCCCCACAACCATTTTTTCCACCACCAAAATTTGAGATCAACATGATCCGTATTAGAGAGTTGGCCAAACCACCACCCAAATGTCAGTGCACCCTACTCATTTCACAAGGATCTTATCCACCCCTAGGATTTTTCCCCTCATGCCGTTATACCTTTCATGACACACCCTCTCCATCCACCTCCCCTCAGATTAACATGGTTCACGTTGCTACCTACGCTTAGAAAGACAAAGGAAAAGAAAAAGCAACTAGCCCATCAACCAACCATGTACCCTATATACCATTTGCACCCACTCCCAAAATCACCATCTCGTGGACCTACATACCCTATCTCGACGGGGTCACCCATCGCACAATGATAAAAAAATTACATTAGTATCCTCTAAAGATGTCATGTATGATCTCTTCTAGACTTCAATCCCACAAATAAGCACTTATCGAGGTTTTACAATACATTGAAGTTCTATCCAATGACCCCACACCAATGGCCTCGATTATCACCCCTCACCATGTGGCCTCACTAACTAAATCAGCTCCTCCTTCTACCCCCATGACCACTCCTCAAGTTTCCACCCTCAGCTTCTCTAAAGAGGAGATTTTACCTCTCTAGTCAGATGACCCTAATCCTACCCTATTCATTTATGTCTATATTGATAACATACGCATACAATGTGTCATGATTGATGGTGGTGCTAGCATTAACATCATCTCCTCCCACGCATACAATCAAATGTGTATTCCTTCTAACTATATGTATAATAACCTAGTTATGCTACGCTCCTTCAACGATGCCATCACCTCCACCCTTGGTACTATTATCCTTTATGTTCGTGTATAACTGTTGGTATCCAATTTTTTTCTCCCTTTTAAGAAAAGCAAGCAACACAGATTGGACGTGGAGCTTAGAGGCAAATAGATCATAGTGTGTGTCATTTTGTAGCTAGGGATGAGATCTAATTGGCCCTTTGTTACTCATATTTGTGGAGAGATGGATAACACCTTTAAGAGGATTTGACCTTTCCTCACTACTTTAGGTCGTGCCTCTTTGACCAGGGTGAGAGGACCCTTAGTGTAACCTCTGTTTGATGAAGGAGATGGAGATATCCTTCTTTTGCACAAATTCTATGAAGAAAACCTTGGGAAAATATGGTCAACACACCAAATCTGACTCTCACGAGTTGTCACTTCCAGAAGATGGAGATATTTTCAACACAAGGCTAAGGTTACTAAAGACATTATGGAATCCTGATTGTTTTGCATATTTTTGCAAGTAGATTTTGTTCCTTTGTTGATACACAGGAAAATAGGGGTGGTTCAGGGTGGATTCATGGTCTTTGAATGATTTTGGTGGGAGATGAAGCAAGATAAAGTTGATTATACCAGATCTTCGAAGGGACTTCACAACAATGAACAACTCAACAATAGAATACTTCAGAATAGTTAAGACATTCCTTCAACCAGAAGGTGTGCTTCAATGGAGGCCCAAATCAACATGTTTTCACATAATCTTTGAGACTCTAACACAAAGGATCGAATTGAAAGACTCAATTAAACACCAAATTCTCTGATCAATCACGCCTAAGGTACACCCAAAGACTTATAGACAATCTTTATCAATAAATGACAGTGAATTGATTTTAAATTTGTTTATCTCATCCAAGATGAAGGATATTCTTGAAATGAAATTGAAAATACCATTAAACTATCATAGGGATGAGATCCTATGTGATTTCACAAATATTTCAATGTAATATTGCAATAGGAACAAAAGAAACTATTTACAGACATTCTGAAATAAAGCAAACACAAATTGCTAGAGATTGGACACAAATTAATTTCAAAATTTCTTAAATTCATCAATAGGGGAAAGCTTCTAAAGTAATCTTAGTGCTCGTCAATGGCTATACATCTGTAACCAACTTGACATGATAGAAAATATAACACAAAGGAAATTAACCAGGTATCTCAGATGGGCTTCTCAGAATAAGGCTTTCTCAAATTTTCTCTTAGGAATTCAAACTCTGACCATTTGCAAGAGTAATCTCATTGCATTTATACATTTTTTCCCACTCAATTTTCCCCCAAAAGAGAAGAATATTTAAGGGACATTTTCTTGTTACTAATTTGTTCCGATAATCAAATTTAACAAATTCAGATCCAAAATATGCCAGTGGACCAATTGTGAACTGATCACGTTTCTTGGGCCCTCGACTAATGACTAGGATGCCATGCCACAAATTTTTGGGAGTCCCTTTAATCATTCTAATTATTTCATGTGAGAAATCCCCTTTTTAATCATTTTTCGGAGCCTCTGCATAGCTGGACTTGACAGTCATCCCTTTTTGCTCTCGAGGCAACACCTTTTGCACCTACACTTTCATCATTTCATCCTTTTTTCCTCTGTAATTTCTGCCCTGCAACTTCTGGATCTGGCATTTTGCATTTTTACATGAGCTTGAGTAAAAATCCACTTCAAAAGTACCTCAAATTTATAAATTGATCTCCCAAATTGATTCAATTAAACTTTGCAGACCAAAATGACACAAATTTTCCAAAAAAATTGATGAAGAATGATGCAAAAATGCATCTCCAAACATCTTGGAGCTTCAATGGTGGCAAAATCAAATGAAATGCATAACTACCATTGATCTTGCCTTTCAAATTTTAATATGAGCCCTCCACGTGGAAAAATGTGATTGGAAATGGGTCTCCAAGCACTTTTTTACATTTTATAACTTTTGGAAGAGAGTAAAATTTTGACATTTTTCTCCACCCCTCCGCCCTTAGAAAATGGGCTTGAAAGGTGTCCCAATGTGGATCCAGGAGGAACCGTAACTCGATTATGCTATTTTACCTTGTTTTTGGAAAAAGGAAAAATTTCCAAATTTTCCCCGTAGCTCCGCCCTTCCACCTTTAGCTTTTGATGTGGGTTCCAGTGGACCTGCGCTTCATTTTTTCACTTTATACTTATTTTCCAAAAAGGAAAAAGTTCCACATTTTCTTGGCGGGCCCACATCTCCATTTTTTGACTATTCAATGTTGGTATTACTTTTCCTATCAGGGCCACACTTTAACTTACAATTTTATCCCTTTTTACAAAAGGCAAAAACCTTAAATAACCCCGAAGCTCCATTTATCCATTTCCCGCCTACCACGTGTCTCAATGGTGCATTTTGAGATGGTCCCAAAAAGTAGAGACCCCAAACAAGCGCGGCTCAACACATGTCTCAGTATCAGCAGAGTCTATTAAAAATTTGAAGGTTCAAGAAGGTGCCATGTGTCTAAGGTTTGAGACAGTCTCCTTCGACCGTTGAAAAGTCCAAGCAAAAAGGCAGAGTGAGTGGAAGCCTCCAAGTGTCCTCTTGCGCTTCTTCAAAATAAAACTTAGGGGCCAGTCCCAAATAGGCATGGTCCCTCCATGTGTGCATGGTCCACCAAAACTATCCCGGCTGTAAATTTTTTTGTCTAAGTCCACCAAAGTAGTAAAAACCTCCACATGTCCCCCCAGACGCAATCCCAAGGCCAAACCAAAAGGTGAATTTTCAAATGAGTGCCATTCCTCCACATGGAAAATTTTTGGGTTGAAGCAAGCCTTAGAGTTTTTTAAAGTGCCCCATAGAGCTGCATCCAACTAGAAAGGGCCATGTTTCAACCGATGTAAAGATGTAAATTTGACAGGAAAAACACACCACAAACCGTAAAATGCAGAAAACCACCATTTGAGCCTGGAAATGAACCCTTCTTCATGGACAGAGATTTTGGAAATGACATAAAGCCTAATTGTGATCCTCTCGAGCTACATCCAATCACGTTTCCATAGATATTTGGGACACAAAAGACAGGGAAAACAAAACATGACTATGGAAAATGGAGGGAAAGGAAAAGCCCGAGTTTTACGACCAAGTTACAGACTCTTTCATATGGACAGAGGAACAAAAAATAAATTCTGGATTTTAAGTGATCCTCGACCAAGGAAGGGATTGATCATGGAAACCAAATGGAGGATAGAGTCTTCAAGCACCAATACGGGGAGATAGAAAACATGACAGAGGCCACAAACTGAGGAATTTCAATGACAAATGGGGCGAGACTAATTTGAGCACCAACATAACCTATTGCTCAAAAACCTTGGATTTGTGTCATGGGTTATGTCCCTTCAACTTTACACCACTATGTAAAATTTGAGCATGAGGGACATAACTACACCATCCCCACCAACCCGTCGCCATTCAAGACCTGTAACATGTTGTACCGGCCTAATGATGTACTTGTACCAATCAAGGCATCTGCCACTACCTCCACTTCACCTTCAGACAAGCCCATCCACCAATGCTACCGCCACCTCTCCCACACCTAACCATGCTATCCCTATTAATGCCATAACCTCTACAGTTGACACACTCTGCTTCCCAATCATCTAGCGAGTCATTTATCCCCACTACCCACATATCGACTATTGATCCCTTAGAAGGTGTTTTTCAATGCCTCACTTTGGGGGAGTACTACCTATATAATATCGACATGTTCCTCACTCCATAAGAGTATGGGAACCTATGCCAGCACCCTAGTTATGACTACCGCATAGGCGAGGTTTTTCCTTATGGTCCTCCCCACCTTCGCACTAATCTAACATATGGGGGACTTGATATTGCCACTTATTCACCCGAACCTCCATCCCAAACATGACCATTTTCATCTAACCTACAATCCCTTACTAACCACTACTTCACCCACACTTTCCTCCACCATTGTGCATGGAAAGGATTTGGCTTCAGTTTTTACAAATAGGGCTACCATATTGTCATTTCCTGCACTACTGTAAACACAATGACCATAGTGGCATTGGATTTTCCGCACCACCTCCTAAGAAGGCCCATGTCGACCTCATTGAGGAAGAAAAACCTTCTCCACCTCATTCACCCACATCACCATCTTCACCCACAAAGTCCATAGATCCCGAATCTATTCCTCCTAACTTTTTTTTGTAAACATAATTTTCTTGGGACCTCTGACTTATCAACGTGATGATGAGGCTCCCTCTTCTCTCCCCTTCCTGTATCCTGACATGATTGATGATGATACACCTTCTATTAACGCCGTTCAATGTCAAGATGACGAGTCTATCCTTAGCTATATGGGTGTAGAAGAATCTTACATTTATCGGTCATTACCTTCCGATACATAAACCATGTTGAACGAATTGACTATCGAAATCAAGATTAATACTCAGGACGACCCACACATCCTAAAGATAGGCCAGTCTTTAGATGTTGTTGAACATAAAGCTTTTACCTCTTTCCTTTGTGACCATAACAACACTTTTTCGTGGTCCTATGCCGATATTCCTGGTATTGACCCAAAAATCATGGTTCATAATATTGTAACCACTCCTAATGCCAAACCCATCAAACAGAATCTATGGAAAATGCATCCTCGCTTTGCTCATCTGGTCAAAGAATAACTTCAACACCTTCTCTCAGTTTCCTTCATCCTACCCATTAACTTTCCCGAATGGATTTCTAACATCATTCTTATCACAAAGGTGACAGGAGGACTCCGCATTTGCACGGACTTATGTGACCTCAACCTAGCTTATCCCAAAGATGATTTTCCCTACCAGAATTGACCAACTAGTTGATCTCACCATTGGCCATGAAATTCTATCACTCATGGATGGTTTCTTAGGTTATAATCAAATATTACTTGCTCTAGAAGATCAACACAAAAATTCCTTCATCACTCCTTGGGGGACCTTCTACTATCGAGTCATGCCTTTTGGCCTTAAAAATGCTGGTGCTACATATCAATGAGCCATGACTTACATCTTCCATGACATCATGCATCACATATTGGAAGATTACGTAGATGATCTTCTTGCCAAATCCAAACATTGAGCCAAACACTTGATCGTTAGTAAGGTCATCTTTGAGCACCTCACCAAGTATTGTGTTCATCTTCAACAAAAGAAGTGCGTCTTTGTGGTACTTTTAGGAAAAATCCTTGGTTTCATTGTTTCTTTGCATGGCATAGAAGTCGATCTTGCTAAAGTAAAGGCTATTCTAGAAATGCCTCTCGCCTACTAATCTCCATCAACTTTGAAGCCTGCAAGGTAAGTTGCAATCCATTTGTCATTTTATCTCATAGCTTTCCGATTGCTATCAACCATTTCATCATCTTCTCAAGAAGGACGTTTCATTCAAATGGGATGATGAATGCCATAAATCCTTTGATGCCTTAAAACAATACCTTCTTCAACCACCAATGCTCATTCCTCCTAAGGATGACCAACCATTTTACCTATATATTTCCACCACTGACCATTCTTTAGGTGCCATGCTCGCTCATCATGATGAGAAACACAGAGAGAAAGTGGTTTATTACATAAGCCGTACCCTTCTAGACTACGAAAATAGATACACCCATGCCGAAAAAATCTTCTTAGCCTTAGTTTTCATAGCCACCAAACTATGCCATTACCTACTCAACCAAAAACCTTTGTTGTTACCAATACTGACCCCCTACACTATATGTACACCAAACCCTATCAACATCAACATGCCGCATGTTGGCTTATGCTTCTTGCCAACCTCGACCTCAAATTCATTCATCAAAAGTCCATCAAGGGCCAAGCTATCACTGACCAACTAGTAGACGCCCCTCTTTTCGGGAATCAACCCTCTAAATTCAATTTCCCAGACGAATCCATAACTACCCTCTCCTTAGATGACGCATATTATCAAATAAAACTCTTCTTCGATGGATCCAAGTGTCAGCATGGAGGTGGGGCTGATGTTATCCTCATTCCTCTTGATGGTGAACATATGACTTTATCTTTCAAACTAGATTTTGATTGCACAAACAATATCGCTGAATACGAAGCACCCGTATTAGGTCTCCAGGATGCTTATGCCTTAGATATTAAGTCAATAAATATCTTTGGTGATTCCCAACTGGTCGTCGTAAACCAAGTAAATGGTGTATACCAGGTTTCATAATGAGATAATTCAAAAGTATAAGCATCACATAGACATACTTTAAACCACCTTTGACCGTTACACACTTCAAACCACCCCACGTTATACCAATAAATTTACGTATACTATGGCTGTTTGGCTTCTCAAATACCCGCTTCGCCCACCAAATATAAAATCTTTGTCATAATACAAATGTTACAATCACCCTCTTATTTACCTCATGAGGTCTACTCTTTTAGAACTGTTATACCTGATCCACATGACCTTTGGTATAAGTAGTTTGTAGACTATCTTTTACTTTCCATTCTTCCTGTTGATCTCACTCGTAATGGAAAACGTGCCTTTCTTAAAAGTGTCTCTTGCTATGTTATCATGGGTGGTATCCTTTATAAGTGTGGCTTTGACGATATTCTCTTATGATGCCTTACAGTTCTGAAATTCCCTACACCATCAAGGAAGTTCACGATGGAATTTGTGGAGGCCACTTTAGTGGTTTAGCTGTCGCAAAATGCATTCTTCGCCTTGGCTATTATTGGCCAACCCTAAACCGTGACTATTGTGACTATGTAAAACATTGTGTAAAATGCTAGCAACATGCTAATATTCATCACACACCTAGTCATGCCTTACAGGAAGCATGAGACCTTTGGCCCTTTTCTCAATGGGGTTTGGATCTTGTCGGCAAGATCAATCCACATTCTTCACAATGCCATCAATGGATTATAATTGCTATGGAATATTATACTAAATGGGTAGAAGCCATTCCCCTCATTTCTACAAAAGCTGAGAAAATATGTGAATTCATCAACCATCACATCATTTGTCACTTTGGTGTTCCTCACCGTCTCATCACTAATAACAAAAATCAATTCAAAAACAAAACCCTCTCGTAAGTTGTGCGACACTTTTCGCATCCAACTCAGTTTCTCATCACCTTATTACCCACAAACCAATGGCTAATTAGAATTGACCAATAAAACACTTGAAAGCAATTCTTATGAACGTAGTTGATGATACTGGAAAGGATTGGAATTCACACATTCCTTTCACTTTGTGGTCTTATCGCACTAGTATTCACACTTCAACCGCTACCAAATCCTTTTCTCTAGTCTACGGTACTTAGGTCAGTCTTTCTTTTCGAAGTCCGATTCCATCTCTCCACATCTCACTACAAGACATGCTCAACGACGATGAAGTTTTCGGGATCATTTAGCGTAACTTTTCTTATTAGATGAATGGCATCTCAATGCTCTTGACCATCTCCAAATATACCAAAAATCTATTAAACGTGTCCACGAATGAATCTTCCAAGTCGGGTACCTCATAATCCGAAGGAAAATCAAACTATAACCAAAGAAGAGAAAAGTAAACGGGAAAATTTTCTCCTAATTGGCTTGGACCCTATATCATTACTCATGCCTATGGATCAGGTGCTTATCATTTGTCTTCACTTGAAGGTAAACCCAAACCTAATCCCCTCAATGCCTTGCATCTTAGACCATTTTATTGTTGATATCACATTCTATTTATTGACCGCTCATCCCTTGAGCGACTGTTCACCTTCCATGTTACCCGTTTTGAGGATAAAATGAATAAAGAAGAATAATGTGATTACCCATCACCTTTCAGCCTTATCTTCAATATGAGTATCGCTGCTCTATTCATAGCATGATTCTCATGGATACTTTTCAGATTTTTCAAAGATGGAATCCCATGGTCTTTCATCACTTGAAACCATCTCTTTCATAATTAACCTCTGTGAACTATGGTTTTTTCTTCTAAACAAGAACCTAATCTTCCTCTATAGTCTTGTCCATGAATTAAACATCCAAGAACAAAATGGGATTCAACTCCTTGAGTCAAACTTATAGAAAATAGATGACTCCATCAAAAAGAACATCTCTTATCTCACCACTATAAATAGACTCCTCCCTCGAAGGACAACTATATAAAGTGATTGCAAAATACTAAAATGTTCGGAATCTTCCCGCATCAATAAAATTCACAAATACCTCAAGAAAAAAACATACTCATCCCATATAGACTTCCCACATCGATCAGTCTATCAAAAAAAAAGAAGAAGAAAATGATAACTTTTTGTCATGGACTTGCCTATTTTGATCATGGGTTTCTTGCTAGGTAAACATGCTATGTACACTAAGTTATGCTAAACCACATATTTTCACCTCATTTCCTTTTCACCCTACTATTCTATCTGCTCAAGGGACTTGCCACAATTGTGAAATTTCATGATCATGTGACTTTCTTCACCCTTAGAATAGTCCATTATGTAATGCCTTTTAGGGTCTCACGTTCATAAGCCAATATCTGGTATGATAGACTCATTAAGGTTCTTATCAATTAGGTGGCTCTTTTACCACCTCTTACCATTCACCTTCTTCATTACTTATTGATTACCCTATATAGGACCAGACCATCAACACCTACATTTTAAA
This sequence comes from Taxus wallichiana var. yunnanensis, assembly GCA_018340775.1. NCBI lineage: Eukaryota > Viridiplantae > Streptophyta > Pinopsida > Cupressales > Taxaceae > Taxus > Taxus wallichiana. The sequence continues at coordinate 704,785,260 of CM031234.1, read as the reverse complement.
ATATTTCCACTATCACCTAAGACTCCACCATGCCTATCACCTAAGACTCAACCATGCCTATGACCTAGACTCAATCATGTCTAAAACCTACCAACCCATTCCTCTAATTCATCATATTCTTCCCTAGCTTATGGGAGAACTACATTGGCTTGAGGCCCCTTTTCGCCGGGATATGTAGGAAACACTTCGAGGGCATGGGGCCCTTGAAGGTTAGCTTGACCACTCTTTACCCCGACCAATTTCCCCATTTTCCTATTTACATTCTACTCTAGTTGATTTCCATTTTCTATCAACAATTGGAAATTGAAACAAACATCAATTACACACATAACTACAACCTCATACCTATATCTATTTGGCCTTGCTAAGCTTTCTTTTTCCTACAACCATTAGTGCCAACACACCTTTTATCATTCCGGCCACCCATTGAACCATACCTACAAGCTCAACCTACCCCTACATCTCCTTTTTTGCATCTTAGGAGTTGTTATTTTACCTATACCTTGGCCTTACCCATGCCATGACCTATTTGCATGAACTCGACCTACTTGGTGTGACCATTGACCTTATGCACTCGTTATACCTTGCGATGTTGTTACCTATGTTATTTTAGCCTAATAACCATACCTTGCCTATTTCCATGCCATTTATCCCGACCAAACCTTTGGTGTACCAGAACATACCTAAACGTTCCTACACCTGACCTACGTTGTGTTTCTAGACCATATCCTATACCTTGGATACTTGAATCACTTCACCCTTGTTTGGATAAACCTATCAACCTTGGACAATGTAGAGTTTGCAAGATCTTCAACCTGGTACCGTGTTACAATCTATATGTGTGCATGTGTTTGATTGTCATTACCCATGACCCTTTTTGACCCCACCTACTATGCATTACATGACTTGACCATCACCCTTCCCCACCTATCTTCAGCACCACACATTTATATAACCACTCACCGATTCCGTATTACACCTCATCCGTGCCTAGTTTGAGGGGGATCACCCTCACCCACACATGGGACAATCACTTCCTATTTTTGTCAGAATCATTTACCAATACAAGCTACGCAACAAAAGGGGAAAATGGTATACACCAAAATTGGGTCACACTCCCTTTGGTCCCCTTTTGAATAACCGACTTAAACACATTTACCTAACCATGATCCTTATACCCCACATTAATATTATTAAATTAATACTCATCATCACTTCATTCATTATTTAATTACCTCAATTAAAACTAATTTACACCTCACCATATACCTATTCATAGCATGTTTCCATAACTAACTAAGACTTAGTCCTACTTACCTTAATGAACTCGAGACTTAGTATAACCCTAAAAGAGAATGCATATTATTCCTCTAACCACATTCCCGCGTATCTAAGCGCAACGTTCCATTTAGACCCGACACAAAATAAAAATATGGAAGAGGATAACCAAGATCTGCTATTTTAGGCAACCTATGATATCCCGCCTTAACCGATGCTTTCAACCCGAAACCTATACCGGTAACCCTAAACTATCGTTGGTTACCATATAACCATTATGACAACCTTGTTTGAGGTTAGACACATTATTGAGTTTTGGGAGCAAAGGAGATATGCATGCAAGCAAGAACTAAAGCTCCTTTGCACATCTAGGTAGCCATAGCCAAGACAACCCCGATTAGAAGGTGTTTATATTCACGGATCATTCCAGAAGCATTACCACGACACTCGATTTCTATTTCACCGATCTACCAACACCACCACCCAGGCCATTGAACTGCACAATAGTAAGTGTGTCTCTAACCTACACCACTTCATTTCCATTCAATTATAAGAGTTCTTCACCTTTTCTTTATCACCACCATTTATATTTTTACCCCACCACTATTGACTACTGTGAACTGATCATTCCCATCACTCACAACCATTTTAATCACCTCTTCCTACTCTTGGGTACCTCTGAATATTCTCAACACTCACCTCCCCGAACTAAACCAACTCCTTACCATTTCTCGAATCAATCTCGAACAATCCCCAAAACCATGAACTATTGAGTTATTACTGTCACAATAACCATCGTCGGTTCTTACTAAACCGGCGTCGGTCATACTAGACTAACATCGGTCTCTGTATTTGGAAGTCCTACTAGTACCAGATCCCAATAACTCTTTTTAAGGGATTCAAGTGACCCAAAATGTGATCCTGACCTGTTCCAACACCTTAGTTATTTACCTTATTTCCAGATCTAATCATAGCCCAGCTTGTTACATTAGATTTTCTTATTGTATTTGGATGAGATACCTAAATCATATCAACTACAATAGGATTCTATTTGCTTACATTATTTATTACATTAAATTGTATTAAATAGTGGGTTGACTGTCACCAAGGAAGTATCAAAATTCCTAGATCTAGCACATGCTAGGCAACCCATTGACATATATTATTTAATCCTCTTTTTGTGGTCTTGTTGTGTATTTCAGGTAGTTCCTCCTAGCCAAAAGGAAGCTCTCACAATCAACATTGGATCAAGAAGTCAGAATGTGTGCAATGACCTTCAAACTAAATATTGCAACAAGTATTCATCCTTAGCCCACACCCTTATATAGTTCCTCTAAAAACTTAAATAAAATGGTGAAACACTAAATATTTTGTTTCTGAGACCATTAACAAATATGCTCTCTATTATAGAGTAATTATTTTATGTGTGTGATAGCTTACATGCGGCTTGCAAAGTGAATTGGATGATGAATGCCGCCTATTTTCCACGTGAATATTGTTGCTATTATTGTTGTACGAAGCATAACATTGACATGAAAAAATTTACTCCAATATGGGAAAACCAATATGGGCACAATAACTATTTTTTTCCAAATTGTGTAAATAAATAAATAAATAAATAAATATATATATATATATATATATATATATATATATATATATATATATATATATATATATATATTGTTGAACCTATTTTTAGGAAAGTATTATCATTTACGCATGGGTGAGGTACACATAATTCTTAGGCTTAGATGCCAAGGTCTGAGGGGTATCCATTCCACAAATTTCGTCAAGCATGATCCCGACCTCATCCCTTATTACGGTATCTACGGACCTTTGCCTTAACAATAATTGAACCACGTGGAATTTTTATGAGCCAAGTAACTTCACAAATGAACCAACAATGTTCTCGATAAGTAAATATATTTTAGAGCTCGAGGCCATTAAAAATTTATACTTAGGAATTAATTAGTTAGTGGTTACATTATATTGTTTATGTGTGTGAGTTGACATATTCAATATGAGGTGCGTGAGTGAGTTTTATTAAAGAACTAGTGTAGATGAGATATGGTAGGAGATGTGTTAGGTTTTTTGAGAGACTTTTAGGGTGTGTAGTTGGAGCAAACCCCTTAATTATATGATTTTCTTAACCTATAAATGTGAAATAACTATGATTGAGTAAGATGACTAAATTTATTTTTTCAATTGGTATTAGAGTATAATTTTTACCTTGCACTTGTGATGTTGTAGAAAATTTTGAAGGGGAAACCCTCCCTTACACTACCGCTTGGTGATGAGATAAATCAAATTTGTGAAGAGTTTTCAATAGTTACTTTAGTAGCTTTTATGTCGGTTAATATTTTATTCATGGAAAATTAGAATCTATATCATCTTTTGTAATCATGTGTAGAGTGGATAGTACAAATACTACATTTGATCATTTATCCCAACTTAACATCAAGACTAGGAACTACTCGGTGTATGCATAGAAAAAACTATAGTAATGAATGATACAAATATAATAATGCAAACCTCCCTGTAATCCTTTAGTGCAAACCTCGGCCTAAGGGTTTCCTATGAAACCTTGCAAGATGGATGTTAGAGATGATTTGTGGATGCTCTTGAATGCTCTCTAAGCTTTGAATTTAAATGCTACGACATACGCTTCAACGAGTTTTTATATGTCGATTCAAGAGTATTTGAAAGGAAAGTAAGCCCGTAATTTATAGAGCCGAAAGGTAGTTGAAATCGATTACATACGGATAAATGAGTATGCTAAAAATAACATTGTGGGTAGTTGCAATAGTGCCAAGGGCAGTAAATGGATTAATTACAAAAATATGCATCTAGAAAGGTGGTTGTATGTGTATTTTAATCGCCCCCACCTTTTTAGGATTCTATAAGTGTAGTTAACTAGGGTGGGGATGTGGAGTCCAAGTGAAGTCCAAGTGGAGTTTGATCAAGTGGCAGATGACTCGGATGTGCACACACTTAATTAATTAATTATTTAATTAATAAATAATAATTAATCAAGCCAAAGGGGTACAATGGGTACATGGGATTAATTTAATTAATCCAAAGGGGTACAATATGTATTAATTAATTAATTAAATCAATTAATTACAAATGGGTGAATAACAGGGTGTACTAAAATAATACTGGGAAATAGTTGAACCAAAAGTGTAATTTTGGGGTGTATACATTTTTCCCCTCTTTAAAGTGCTATTGCAGAGTAATAGTGCTTTAAAGATAGTAGATGCATGTAGATCGGCGAGCGGAAAAATTGTGAAGCATCAAGATGCCCCAACAAGTAGAACAATAGAGGAATTCCCTCTCAAGTGGATGGATGATGCAACAAGGCAATGGAAAACCACTTGATAGGAAGGAAACACAAGGATTGGAACAAGGATGATAAAAGTACTGGTGTTTGTAGCATGAGTGTTATTTGGAGAGTAATTTTTAGAGCAACCTGATTTTTGCTAGTACACGATAGAGTTGTCCACCGTGATTATAAAATAATTAAGATGGTTAAACTAGATGCATGTAAACAAACACACACAACAAAGAAAAGATAAAAAAGAAAACAAACCCAATATACAAAGTAGGTTCCGGCATCGGGTTATAAAGGAACCAGGATGTAATCACACTACTTGTAAGTGGTCCAAAAGAATAAACATCAACAAAGCAATATGAAGTCAAAAAGAGGACAATCAACTATGCCCTAATGCGTGCCACAATGATGATTAAGTAAATACAAATTCTCCCAAATAGGAATAGGATAAGACTGGAAGAGCGGAATTAAAGTGAATCCTTATGACACTCTTGTTGAATCCATTGTGCAAATGATCAAGGTTGAAATTACCCCAGGTAAAGTTATATCGCGAAGGAAAAACAATTTAGTGACTTTCCCCAAGTAGAGTTAGCATATCATGCATAGGGAAAAAAAGTTATAGTTGTAAGATTGACATGATCACTAGGGTAATAGATAAAAGTATGACGTTTATCAAGATTGTATTACAATGTTGAATGATTCACTTTAAGGGTTTTCCAATTGTAGGATTCTTGTGATAAGTGAATGTTTGTTCGAAAGTTTTGTGATGTTTTTTTTTTGAATTTTTGAAATATTTGATTTGATTTTTTTGGATTTTGCAATATTTGATTTTTTTGGAATTTGTAATTATTGATTTTTTTTTTTGTGTATTTTCATGAATTTTGGAAGGAATTGCAAATAAAAAGAAAGACACTCTATGGCTTAAATAAACTATGAGGAAAACACAACACGTCAAATGAAAAAAAGATATAAAAGAAGTAATAGAAAGAAACCCAATATGAACAGGAAAGAACCACACCAAAATTATATGTGAACTAGGATGCAAATAAATTTCTTACAATTGGTCCACAAAGAAAGGAAAACAAATTAAAACACAATGAAAAGCTGAAAGAATAAAAAACATCATCACAATGTTAACAAACTACAATAGTACAATATAATGTGCAAAAACAACGTCTAATGACACTCTGAATGTGTTCCACATTGAAGAACTAGATAGATTTGAATGCCCCCAAGTGATAGCTTAGCACGTGAGAGGATTGGATCAGGGTGAAGAGTGGAGTGATACTTAGATACTCCGAAGATACTCTTATTAGATCCCATTAAAGTTTGATCTGTATTGGATTAAAATGTAAAATCCAAGTGTGCCCCAAGAAAAGTTATATTGCGAAAGGGTAAATGATTTCCTCGAGCATAGATATACACCATGAGAAATAAATATGAGTATGATCTAGAACAATCATGAAGAGCACCATCAAATGGAAAAGTGCTTGAATTGTGTTATCCAATTCTTTGAAATTTTGTCAAACATTATCTGAATGTTTTGATTATGACAGTTTGAAACTATTTTTGGAGTTTTGGACAATTTTATATTTATTTTTATATTTTTGAACAATTTGATATTATTTTTAAAAAAGTTTACGAGACATTTTTGAATTTTTTTGTATTTTACAACTCGATAAAAAGGTACACTGCTTGAAAGCAGGTACAAATAATTAAAAGCATTCCATTCCATTGGCAGAAATGTAGATGATAAAATGATAAGGTGTTTCACTCCACTCGTGGCTCCACGTAACTAGGAAGATGTGAGGGCTCATCACCTTGAGCCAAAAAGGACATGAAAACAAGGTGAATATTGATATGGAAATGATGATAATGGATGCGAAGACACAAGGTGTAATAATGATCCGTATGAGAAAAATGTAACTCATCTCTAGTCAAGATTATTTGACTGATTACAAGATGATTCTACTTTATAGGTTTTGACTTGACTTAGATCCATTGATGGCCTACTGATTAGAAAAATATGATTGAAGGAATTGTTGTCTCTCTATAACATGAGCAGCTAAATTACTTCTTGGGATGTTTTTGATTAAGCACTTTGATTCAGATTTCATAAAGACTTTATTAGTTAATTAATTTTTATTTTTATGAAGGAAACCCTACATGTTGCCCCATGCCATTAGTAAAAGGCAAGGGCTCAACACCGAAGACAAAATGTAGGTGAGTAAGGGCTTTCTCTTTCTCAATCTCATACTGCTAGTAAGAAGTATGGGCTTATCACCAAAGACTGTGAAGGATGAAAGGTGTATTTATTTTATAATTTTGGTATTTTTTTGATTGAATTAATTTGCCTTGCATGTTGATAGTGTGCTTGTTGGGAAGAAATATTCTTCCCCCAAGTCTTAGCCTCATGCGACTAGTAGGACGCAGGGTTCAACACCGTAGATTGAGATGGGCGGTCAAAAAGGATTGGGTAAATAAGTTTAGTACTTTCTATTAAAGAGAGAGCTTATTTGAAAGGAGGATTTTTCCATCAATAAGCTTTGAGACAAAACCATAGGTAAAAATATTTGAAATGATAGAAACCATAACAAAGATGAGACACATAATTCCCAAAAGGAACAAAGTTAACATGTGTCATAATAGGTGAAGAAGGTGAGTATATGATAATGGTATGATTAAGGTATATACCAATAGATGGAATTCCTAACATTATTTGTACACACTTTTCCATTTTTGATTGGCAAACAATGCTCTAATATAGAGTTTTATTCTCTTTTTGTGATTTTTGAGTTTTCTAAATTTTGGAGGATGAAGGTTTGAAATGGAATTATCAAGAAAGATGTCCATGGTTATTGAAGTTGAATGGTTATGAGATACGAGGCTTATACAGACGAAATCCAAGTCAAGAGAGGGAATCATAAAATTTGATAAGTCATGAAATACGAGACTTGGAGGACATGAGCCAAGTCAAAGGAGGAAATCCAAAGATTTGATAAGTCCTACAATATGAGACTTGGGCGGATAGAAGCCAAGTCAAAATATTGAATCAAACAATTCGATGGGTCCTGACATACTAGACTTGGGTGGACAGTTCCAAGTCAAAGGATTGAATCAAAGGATTCAATAAGTGATTAGATGAGTCTTCGATGAGATCGAAAGACATATGTGATGTTAGAAGAAGAGTGTCAATGTGGGGAAGATGTTGAGATACATATTCACCTATGAGCGAAAGAGCATGAGGAAAGAAGGATAAATATCTAGATGTAGACTCAAGGTTCCTTGTAAGCCATAAAGAGGAAATAGTCAATGTTTCTCCTTCTAGGTTGTGAATTAGTTGATTTGACGAAAGATTTGCAATTAACACTTGAAATGGTTGTACAAGGTCATTCCTGGGTATACGTACCTCATAGAGTGTACGTGTGAAGATGTCTTGACAATTAGGAATCATCATTGATGAGGGTCTTATAGAATGGATCATGTGAGGTATAATGGACATGGAAGGTTATGTTGTCACAAGTGTCCAAGCTTGTTGTGGTTGTATTTCAACAACAAGACTAGAGGTGTTAGGAATAGGATATGGAATGGGAAGAATGGAATGAAGCTCAATTGTGCTTGATGAAGAACCATCTTCTTTTATGTCAAGGGTTATTGGATATTCTTGGAGAAAATTCAAGTTCTCGTCAGGTGTAAGAAGAGTGTTGTCCAAAATAGGTTCAATGTCTGTTTAGACTATAGGAAGAAAATATGTAAAATAAATGGATTAGTTTGAAGGGGGAGATACCCAACCTTCATCATGATCTTGCAGAATTTCAATATGAATATAAGTGGGGATAACAATTAAATCTTCATTTGAAGGTGTGGAAGTTGACATGTCATCATTTGCAAGAGTTTCATCACCAAGATCTACAAAGATCTCTATGTCGTTAATTAACTCTTGCACATAGTTCTTAAAGTGCACACACTTATCTGTTGAGTGTCCATAAATATGATTAAAATCACAATATGCATGAGGTTTGTACTAGTATGGTTTAGGTTCTCCTTCAACCACGGTCTTGTAAGGGGATATTTTATCATCCTATCCACTTTGAGTTGATGAAAGACACTAGAGAGACTTTCGCCGAGTGGTGTAAAATTACGTTTAAATTTGTGTGACGTAGTGTCTTGGCTAGGTTGTATGATTGGATTTTTGATTGTTTAGTCATGTATATTGGGCATATTGCAATTATCTGTGACACCAACAATGATGACATTGCAGTTGTGATTGATGTACCAAGATTCATTGTGAGAAGATCTAGCATGGTGATTATTGCATGAGTGAGGTTTTGGGAAAAATGTTTGAGAAAGTCTTTGAGAGGTCCATGAAGGTGGTAATAGATCCCTTTGGAAGGTGTAAGAACCAATCCAAAGCTTTTCCTCCTATACTTCTAGGAAAAAGGCACAAGAGAAAGTTATCCTCTTCGTGACATGCTATGGAAAATTCTTTGATATGCTATCTTGGATCAGTTTTTCCCTTGTATTTATTGAATTTTGGCATCTCAAAAGACTGTGGGAAGGGTATGTGTAAGATGTCCATGTTAAAAGGGTATGGACACAATTCATCAAAATTAATTTTTTTGCATTTTTTTGTAAACCCACAATGGTGTCTTTCATCATTTTCCATTCTTGGGAAAAGGATGAATTGTATAAATCCACCATTGTAATGAGAAATGAGGTAGAGTGAAGAAAGGTATGATGAATAATGCAACCCTTAGCAAATTGAATGCTAATATAGAAGTGATGAAAATGTTTGAAAACCTCAAATCCTAGCAAATTGAATGCTAAGATGGAAGAGGGAAGAAGATGGAAAATTTTTGACCCATAGCAAAATGACTGCTAATAGGAAAGAAGAAGAAAAATGTTAGTCGAGTGTCCGTATCTTAACAAAATGATATTAAAGAGAAAAAGGGGAAAAAGAAGTTAGATGTGCTCTATTCTATAACAAAAATGAGTGTTAAAGGAAGAGATACTTAACAAGGTGGACGTGATCAAATCATAATCAAAATGAATGATAAGAGTGATGAAGAAATGTAAAAAAGGTTAACTCCTAACACGGTAAGTGTTAAGAGAAATGACAAAGGGGGAAAAGTGAAATGTGCTCAAAACTTAAAAAAATGAATGTCAAGGGAGATAAGACTTAACAAGATGAAGGCGATCAACTCTTAACAAAATGAACGATAAGAGTGACAAAAATAAGGAATTCGTGACACCTAACAAAATGAGTGATGTTAAGGTGGAAGATGGGTTGAAATGTTAATTTAGATGATTCTTAACAAAATGAGTGTTAAGAAATATGAAGAGGTTTGAAATGACTTTACGATCCTTTACAAAAGTGAACAAAAAGAGGGGAGAGATGAAAGAAGTTATTGTGCTCGACTTGCGAAAAAGTGCTACAAGAGGAGACTTAAAACATGATAGATGATGCTCAACTCTTAACAAAAATGTGTTAAAGGAAGAGACTTAGGAAAAATGACAATTTTACTCAACTTTTAACAAGATGGATGTAATAAAAGGGAGAATTAAAAGATGATGAATGATGTCAACTCTTAACAAAAACTTTTGTTAAAAGATAAGACATGATAAGGAAGTGAAAGTACTAAAAGAATGACAAAGTGAATGTTGACACAAGAAGTGAATAAACGATGATAAAAAGGTTTGAATCTCACAAAAATGGAGATAAGAGATAAGGGGAATTAATGAATTAGTTACCTCAAATTAAAACAAAGTGAATTCTTTAATGAGAAAAGTGAAGAAATATTGAGGATGTCGACAATGCAACAAAATGATTGTGAAGTATGACAACATAAGATGATAGGATAAAAATGGAAGACATCACAACTCAACAAAGTGGATGTGAAAATGTGACAATGTAAGAGTGAGTAGAGAATGATAGTGAAGAATTTCAATAAGTTGAGAAAGTAAATGTGAAATGTGATAATGTAAGAATGGGAATGCTTAGAGTTCAACAAAATAACATTAAACTTAATACTTACGATAATGAAAGATCAAGGTGATCAAGAGATTGCTTGACTGTGATAAAGTGAGTATCGCAATGTCAAGACTTAAATGAAAATGAAAGTGCTTAAGTGTGAATATGGATTTCCACAACCCAAGACTTAGACACATGTACAAAGTGACAAGATGGATGAGAGAGAAAACATGAATGACGAAAGTGAAACACAAGTGTGTAACATGTGAGAAAAATGAAAAGTGGTGAAGTGAAAGTTGTGGCCTCTACCTTAGATTGGCTTGGACAAGGTGTGGCTTCCTAGGTGGCTCTCTCAACTAGGTGTCAACAGTATATCCAAGCGAGCACAATATTGCTAGCTGATGGATTTACTTTACCCCCTTTGAAACCTTGAGCAAATACCTTTCTCAAAATGAATCGCACTGGGGTTTCCACTAAGGATATCTGTGACTCTAACTCACAAAGGCTTTACTAGTTAGGTAGGAGAAAAGGTTCTTGTTTTGTCCACCAGTTCCCTCAAGGTGTGAAATAATTTGGGGTTCCTAAAAGACCCCATTTTTTGTAGCTTAAGGCTTATGCCAAGGGGGATATGTTCTAGTTAAGCGGATGATCCGTAGATCTTAACCAAACCTACAAATCAAGTGTTTTGAATGTGGTGTTTTTTTTTAATCTTTTGATTTAGGTGTGGTCTAGTTGAAATCCTTTAAGAACCTATATTTATTAGTTTTCCATGTTTTATCCACCTTGTGTGAGAGTGGGTCTTGTAAAAAATGATTGGAAATTTTTCCGGAATGAGGGAAAATAAAAAAACAAATAAACAAGACGATAGAAGCGAACCCACGTTTATGATTTCCAAGATCGCTTAAAAAGTGTGAGGAAATAGTATACATGTGGGTTGGCTTTGGTTAATTGAAACATTAATTCCCCAAAAACAAAAAGAAATAAACGACCACATTTATGATTCCCAAGATCACTTGAAAAATCACAAGGGAAGAGCATACGCGTGGGCGATTCGTGTTAGTCACAAAAAAACAGAGAAAACAACAAGTAAGAAGCATGCAAAAACACGTTAGAAATCATTAGTCTAGTTTGTAAAACAATGAATTGCATAGAAAATGGAAAAAAAAATGATAAAAGGTGGACTGAAACATCCAATAACCCTATTTTGGCAACTTGCACGATTAGTCGAAAAAAGAAAAAAAAAAGAAAGAAATAAAGAAACTAATTTAAATGTAAATTATAAATGAAATGAAATAAAATAAATAAAATAACAACTGAACCCTAAAACCTAAAACTATAAAATATAAGTATGGAAAAAACTAAGCAATTAGATGTCCGTGTGTGTTGCGGGTAAAAAGGTGGATGAGCTTAGTGTGGGGAAGGGTGATCCACGGAGGGTTCGAGCGAGGTGGGAAGGTGGAGTGGGGTCGTGAGGGCTTGGGCGAGGATATAGAAGGCTCGGGTGAGGAAGAAGGGAGTGAGATGTTGGGAACAAGCTTGGGTAGGGGTCTATGGGTAGGCGAGTGGGGTTGGAAGCGGTGGAGGGCTCGGGGATGGGGGCCGAGTTGGAGGCTACATGTGAGCGACAGTCGGGAGCGGAATAGACCAGAGGATGAGTCGGGGTAGGGTGAGTGGGATCATAGGGGATCTCGACATGTGGGAAATGGGACGGGAACAGGATGAGTGGAATGGTGAGGTGGCTTGGCCAAGTTGGCCGAGCCGGGTAGGAGGAGGGGAAAAAGTAAGGGGATTGGGATTTAGGGGTAAATTTTTTTATTAGTTTTCAATTTTTTAAAATTTATATAGATCTGTTTGTAAATAAAAAAAGTATATATATATATATATATATATATATATATATATATATATATATATTTTTTTTTTGAAAAATAAAATCTAATGTATGCTCTATGTGTGTGTAGGTAGTGAGCAATTGCAAGAAATTAAGGAAAAAAACTTGTAGAAGATAAGTGCAAACAGAAGACACATACAAACAAAAATGTCAGTACTTAAAACCATGAATCAACAAAATACAACAATATGTTATTTTTGTTTGTATTTGGATCTAGGAAACTTGGTGCATGCTTCTAAACTTGCAGAATTGCTTGCTTCCAAACCTGCACAACAACAAAAAAACAACAAGAACACTACAAGAACAAAATTAGAGAAACAAAATGAAACAAAAATGAAAAAGGAGGGTGCAACTCCCATCGGGTGTGCCAAAATGTATGTAGAGAAAAAAAATATAGTAATGAAATATACACAAATAATAATGCAAATCTCCCCGTAATCCTTTGGTGCAAACCTCGGTAAGGGTCTATTGTGAAACCTTGCAAGATGGATGTCAGAGATGATTTGTGGATGCTCTTGAGTGCTCTCCAAGCTTTGAATGCAAATGCTACAGACACAATTCAACATAGTTTTTGTATGTCAGATTCAAGAGGATTTGAAAGGAAAGTAAGCTTGTAATTCATAGAGGTAGAAGGTAGTTGAAATCGGTTACACACGGATACATTAGTATGCTAAAAATAGCAGTGTGGGTAGTTATAATAGTGCCAGGGGCACTAAATGGATTAATTACAAAAAGCCGCATCCGAGAAAGGCGGTCGTACATGCATTTTAATTTCCCTCACCTTTTAGGATTCTAGAAGTGCGATTAACTAGGGTGAGGATGTGGAGTACAAGTGGAGTTTGATCAGTGGAAGATGACTAGGATGTGCACACACTTAATTAATTAATTGTTTAATAAATAAATAATAATTAATCAAGCCAAAGGGGTAAAAAGGGTACATGGGATTAATTTAATTCATCGAAAGGGGTACAATATTTATTAATTAATTAATTTAATCAATTATTAGCAAATGGGTGGATAAAAGGGTTTACTAGAATAATACCGAATAAGTGGAAACAAAAGTGTAATTTTGGGGTGTCTACACTCAACTTAATATATAATAGAGACATCCCACTTGAAAATTAATGGTTTCCATGAAATTATCTACTTTAGTTCCGTTGATAATAATTTTTATCTACTACATGTTCACTTCAGATATGTGCATCTTAATGTTTCATAACAACACAAAACATTTCATTATCGAATGATTTATTAAAGAGATCGATGATTCATTCTATACCCTGGTGATTTCCAAGAGTTCCACATAATATTCTAATTGATATTTGAGTTTGTTGGCGAGAAAAATTTTCAGGTGGAAAAACTTGTGGATTTCTTGCCAATGCTTTGGGAATCTAAGTCCCTCTACTTAATCAGTGCAACTTTCGTATGTGCATGCGCATGAAAAGGTGGATTTCTGTGGTGGCCTTTCGACTGGGGATCCAACAGGGGCACTCCACTGACCCTGCAGCAAATGCTTGCATATACCTACAAGAGATGACTTTTCTTGGAATGCGGGAAAGGGAATGAGAAATTTAGAAAAGAGAAAACTAATGCTGCAAGTAGAAAATCAGAGACTTGCATACATCAGCCAGAAGTTTAATTACATGCACTTGAATATAGAAGAAAACAAATCTGCGTAATAGCTACAAGACTAAATGAAGCTTAATGGACACAAAGTACCAACAAAATCCTTAATCAAAGAGGCTAAAATTCCTTCTTCCTTTATTGAAGCTCAAGCAGAATTTACACATAGTGTGAGAAGTAGAAGACATTTTGTAATAGGAGAAATGGAAGAAAATTGCTATCTCTTGCTCTCTTCACAAGGATAACTCTCTCATGAATTCACAAAAAACAGCTCCAACATCTAAGAAGCAAAATTTTAGAAGACCTTCAAATGAGGAGCTTGTTACAATTTATAGAAGAGGAGGAAAAATTTTCATCTTCCTGGTGACTTTTCGAATACCTTAATGTGACTTAAGACTGTTCATATTCCTTTTTAAATACTTAAGTCCCTTTTATAATAACAAGGTGACTTAAATTTACATTACATTTCTGAAGTCACTTAAGTCATATCAAAAAGTGCAACTCTCAATGTAAAAATATAACATTGAGGAGAGAGGGTGTTGTATGAGAAGAGAAAAGAAAGAGAAAGAAGAGGAAGAAGAAGAAGGATTATGCTGAAGGATGAGCTGCTATGGTGGACTTAGCTCCATTCTCTAACTGCTCTCCACTTTTTGATCCTGAGAAGGCTTCTATCTTTCCAAACTCCTGGTTGAAACAAGTCACCACTAGTTATACTTTTTTAGCATGAGGGATATGAATGAAGCTCAAGGTTTCAATCCATCCATCGGTCACACTGTTGATGTCCTTACACTTCCCAAACCATGATGAATTATTTTCTACGATAAGTGCAATGGAGGCTCAGATTTCTGAGAAGAAGTTGAGGGTATCCTTAGTGAAGGACAATGGGTTTCCTACCCCTTTCTTGACATATTATTTGAAAGAGTTGATCAACTCATCAATAGTTGAATGCTCGCTCATTGCGGGTACTCCAAGTTTTGAATTTTTGGTTTATACTATCCTACAACTTGTATGTTTGTTCTTCTTTCTCCTCTATCTTTGTGAATGCCCGATTGATTGCTTCAAATTTGATTGCCAAGGCCCTCTCCCATACATGTGTCAAGTTTTCCACAGGAGTTTCAAAAACCTTCTTATCGATCAATTCCTGACGATGAGTGTTGCTCATCTCACTCACTACTGGTCCCAAAGGTTCCCAGTAATCTCTTTCTTTCCCCACATCTTTTTTGAGTGCTCACATTCTATTGGTGGTGGCGCACATGTATGCAAAGAGCTTGACTACCTCTTGAAGTGCTGACTTCCCTTTTTGGAGATTGAATCGATCCATTCCTTATTTTCTCGGCCCTGCATCATGAACTCGTGCGTTCTTCTGATGGATTCTAGATCGAAGCTGTTGATGGGTACCACTTTCTCAATAGGAAGTGTTATAGTGCTTGGTTCCACCAAGTGTTGCACATAAGATGAAAGAGTTCACACTTGCTCCTCTAGTCCCTTGATCTTCTCTTTATATTCTTTATTCCTTGCCATCATGCAAGCAGAAGATTGTTGGAATATGTGCAAATCTCCCTCGTGAGTAGCTGGTCCCAATTGGATCATGCTCATCTCATAGTCAGCTGGTGTCATCTTGTCCACTGGCTTGATTACTTTTGGCCGAGCTACTTCAATATACTAATTACCTATCTCCTCACTATAGAATTGTGATCTTTGTCTGTGTGATCTTTCTTGACCTTTTTTCTTTAGCCAGAGAGACAATTGCTGATATATCGGGGCTACTACTTGTTGCATAGTGTGAGTGTTGAGGATGATCATTTCCACATCCACGAAAACATCTCGTTGGTTTCAGGCTCAATGATGGGTGCATCAACCATTCTTTGTTCTAATGGAGGAGGAAAATCCTGAATGAGAGGAGTGTTGGAGTCAACAACATGCGGGACCTCTTGTAGTGGCTCGAATATTAGATCATGAGTCATATACTCCTTGTTCACTTGTGCATCTGGTGTTGGATTTTCTATCTACATTACCGGGATCACATCTTCCTCTTGCGACACCAATGAATCTTTTTCTTCCTTGAATTTCTTGGATGTCTTCTCGTGGGGAGAAATTTTCAATTCCGTGGCCTTCCTTTTTGAACTCACTCCAGAGTGTTTAGAGTTGGAGGTTACCTCTACCACTTTTGAAGATGAATGATGTGAAGCTTTCTTCTAGCTTGGGGAAATTCCTCATGATCGAATGATCATAGTCCTCTTCTTCTAAAACCAGTTCCTCGTTCTCCTCACCACCTTTTCAGTCCACTCTAATATATCTCCTGATTCACGAACATGCCAGTTGATTTGGGGCATTGGGGACATCTTGACTACTATGTACTTAGGATCATACATCTCTGTCCCATCATCGTGTAAGATGTCTTCATACCAAGGGAACTTGAATTTCTTCATCTCACTGGTTGTCATCCTCATGTGATCTTTTTATGTACTTGAACTCATCAATACAATTGGCCCAGTAGTCCTCAACTTGTGGCTCATGTTGCAATTCAGGATGTAGAAGGAGTCAGGATCTTCTCGGATGTCAAAGTTAGGCCTGGCGATGTAGGAATGCAAAGTCAGATGTGTAAAAGTGGCCTCCAAGTGGGATGCGTCATTTGAGCTTTTGCACATGAACTCCCCTAGAGATATAGGGAAAGAAATCAATTTCTTTCTTCTACTTTTGAGCTTGCTATTTACTTGGGTGATCTGCCTGCAGAGTTTGAACAATACAATCTGGTCACTGAGGTACTTGGGTAGTTTTAGAGGAGCTTGGTCGAAGCCAATGACTCGTATGTAGGAGAATGTTGAGAATTGTATGAAGTACGAGCCATATTCCTTAATCAGGGATGCCACTTTTGGTGACATCCTAGCTTCAAGATCCCCTTCCAAGTTTCGGACCACATACATAGTGAATGCATCGTTCATGTGGGTGAAATGCTTGTTTCTCTCCTCCATTATCAACTATGGAAGTTTCTCGAATGCAGGTACCTTGGAAGCAATGTTCTGTGTGAGAGCCAATCCCT
Source organism: Taxus wallichiana var. yunnanensis (assembly GCA_018340775.1). Classification (NCBI taxonomy): domain Eukaryota; kingdom Viridiplantae; phylum Streptophyta; class Pinopsida; order Cupressales; family Taxaceae; genus Taxus; species Taxus wallichiana. The sequence continues at coordinate 704,768,123 of CM031234.1, read as the reverse complement.
TGAATGATCGTGAGCTTGTGAGGAGATAAACTAGATAAGAAGTCATGTGGAACTTCTTTGTCATGGGTACTTGGAGAAGTTGCAGATGGAGATTGTCACTAATGATCTGCCCCCTTTGATCAATTCTCTCGCTTCCCTTCAGTCATGATGTAAAGGCACATCGACACTAAAATTTTCCTCCATAATTTCTATTTCATTAATGTATGTATTAGGAATAGGATGTTGTTAAGTGTAATTAGTAGTAGCGTCTGATAGAAGATAACGGTGCCGTCAGTACGGTGCCGCCAATAATGTGGAGTACGGTAATAGTCAAAGTACAATAGGAATGTTGTAAAAAGTAAATATTTGTCGTAAGTGGTCCGGTAATGTTAAAATGTCAAAGTTTGGGTAATTAGAGAAGTAGGGTCTACATGATTAGGAATTAGAAATATTATATTGGTAATAAGGACAAGGAGTGAGGTCATAAATATTTTGTGTATTTTATTTGTAAAAGTCTAAAAATGTGGAACCCATGTAAAATGATAAGGTTTATCTTATCTTAACGAGATAAGCTTACATGTACAGATAAGAGTTAAGGTATGGAATATGATTCGTCAAAGTGGATTTCTTATCCTATCTTAGAGATAGGATGGATAAGCCTGGAAGTTCTATAAATAGAGAGGCCACCCCCCTCATTTAGCATAGAAAGAAGTAGTGAGAAATATTGTAGGAAGTGTGCGAAGGAAGCCATCAGTTAAAGGTGTGTTGAAGAAGCCATCAAGAGGTGTAATTGTAAAGTTTCTCCCATAGTCTTGTTGAAGTATCTCATGGGTGAGATTGTAACAGTTTCATGTTAATATTATAATTTATTTTGATATTTCAGATTTGTCGTCATTCTGTCTTATCATAGTCAATGGTATTCTTGTGTTCGGTTGTTGTTTTGCTTCCAGATTACATCCACCAAACTAAAGGCTGTGCATTAGTAAATAATCATAGCACGAGGAGTTCCCGGTGAAGAATTATCATAGTGCCGGATTGGTGATGACAGCCCATCTAGTCTTGGAAGTCTCTCGTGTTTGCTTTTCCCATTACTCTACTAAGGAGAGTGATGACATCAGAATACCCTTCTTGAAACTCACACCTTGGCAGATTCTTGGGAATCCGGAAGGCTTCCTTCCAATTTTCAACCATGATCTGAGTGCTACCCCTTGGACATATGAATCCATTGTCTCCCAATCGTGCATGACTCTTTCCTTGGAAATGATGACCATGTTGGGGGATGTCGGTATCTGGAGAGAGATTGAAATGGTTCTAGGGTTAATGACCGCCAATGTTGTACCATTTTCAGCTCGGATGGTTCGCGTCTCGGGCTCGTAGTGGAAGGAGTAGGCTAGGACTAGCTCGAGACTTTGCATAGACACTGGGATGTCCTGCAGCGGTGAACAAGCCACTTGTGAATATCGGTCTTCAATCCTCCTTTAGTCCTTGGAGGCCATGCGAGTTTTAAGGTCGTTCAGGTCCATGTACAAGACATCACTGTCTCCCACATCATACTCATAGGCAAAGGGTTGTGTCGGCTTCTAACCCGTCCATTTTGTCTTCATATCTCCCTTTGAAAAAGTAACTTACTATTTTTAGTAAGTGTGGAAAAGTAATTCCTTGATCTTCAACTGGATGTTGCGGCTTAGTTTTCCTCTTTCTCCCCATGTTCCTCATTTCTTCTGATCAAATTTCTATTTTTAGTAGGTGCTCGAGGGCCCACTTACTATTTTTAGTAAGTGCCAAAAATGTCTGTTCTGGTGAATTTTCAGTTGTAGTTTACCTCCAATGTCTTCGTCTCCTCTGCAGGTTCTTCTATTGCTAACTTTCCCAAAATAGCAGTTCCTATGTAGTAGACCTACTATTTTTAGAAAGTTGGCCTCTAGGAGTTGGATTGATGTGGAACAAAGTTTTTGATATGGGTTTTTGCCCAATATCCTCCCTCTGCAATTTCAGATCCGCCCGCTTAATAGTCCAGGAGATTTTAAAGTTTTAGTTTTCAGACCTGGCAGTGCCTCTGGGTACGGCAGCCATTAATGGACCTGAAAATTACAGGTTTGGTTTTCTCCTCTGTTTACAAATAAATTTATATTTTTGATGTGGGTTTTTTCTTCCGGTGCTTCACGTGTGATCTTACTTCAATCCGGCAACTAGTTTGACGGGAAATCCTACTTCTTTCTTCGTTGAGCCGGAAATGAGATTTCTTCATTGTGGATGCTCTGTCACATGAGGGGGAGTTTGAAGGTGTATTTTTGATGGTCTTGGTTAGAGGAATGAACAGAAATAAATGGTTCTTTGATTCATGCACCGGCTTGCAATATTTCTTCAGATCTTTGTTTTTAGGTTATGGAGATTTTCACCATTTTCTTCCTCTTGTTCTTCGTTTCTCCTTCTTGTTTCGTGAAAAAATCCTTCTGAGACCTACACATCACTGTGGGGATTTTTTTTCAGTGCTTGGGTCGAGCTGGTCTGAGCATTTGCAATGGTGGAGTGATGGTAGAATGTTGCAGAGGAAGAATGGAGGAATGGAGTGCACATAAGTGTTAGAAGTTAGAAGTGAAGAAAGCGACACTTGGGAATTTTTTTAAAAAGATATGCACAATTAGGGTTAGGGAAAATTTTTCAAAGCTTGATGTCCCTAACCTCAGGGATGTGAGGGACATAAAATTCCACGGTGGTCAAGGGCATGACACGTGGCATTTGATCCAACGACAGGGAATGAAGGAGGAAAAAACTACTTTAAAGCACTGGGAGTTGAGAGGAGGTCACATGGGTGTCTAGAAGACTCCCTATGGGGATGGGCACATTTTCAAAGGTCTGATTTCCCCCACCTCAAGTGCATAAGGGACATCAAATTCCACGGTGGTCTGGAGCTGACACGTGGCGACCGATCCGATGGCAGGGAATGCATGCTCCAAATAAGCACATGAGGGTGAAATGCTAGGTCTGGAGGTCATATGAGGGCCCCAAGGGTCACATGATGGCTGGCTAAATTTTCCAATGGTTGATGTACCTAACCTCAGGGATGTCAGGGACATGAAATCCCGCCAGGCTCCTGGTGCTGACACGTGTCCTCTCAGAAAAATGACTAAGTCATGAACTGCCTTTGAGAGGGTAACTTGGAATGCAACTAACTTGAGCTCTGGTGGAATTTCTTTGTGAAATTTTATATGATCCTAACTGGAAATTGAATTTTTAATCCAATTAGGTGGGTCTAATGTCTTATGTCGACCATATGATCCCTACAAAATCAAATTTTTGATCTGGGACTCCACTTGTGCCTAAGAAAAACTACCTTCCAATCATATGCGCCAAGGTGTTGTGAAAAATATTATTTCACCATCATGTATATCTTGGAATCCTCTTTTCGAAGATGTTTTTTTTACTTCCAAATCCATTCGGAGCTCTCGAATCTTCTTATGAAGCCCAGTGGTTGTTTTAGGCTTGTGTACTGTCTAGGCTTGTGAACCCTGTTTTTCACCCAGACTGCTCCAAGTCTTGAAAAACTTCTCTAAACCTTCCAAAATTATTTCTTTGATGTCATAAGGTATTCCATTCACCTCCATGTTGAATTTTTCCCTTCCATTCTGCTCCGGGGGATCTGTCCCGGGAAGGCCAGCGATAGCCCTTCCCGTGACTGCCCAACATTTGCATTTTTAATGAACTCCTAAAATCACCTAGGGGGAATGAGTGGAATTTTCCTAAATCACCTAGGATAATATTATGACATTGGTTGGGAAATCATTTGGACTGACTGGACAGAGCCGGGGTTTCTTAGGAATGATAAAACATGAAAATTTTGGCATAGGGGTATAGTTGTCGTGCTTGGAAACTTCCAATTTACTCATTGCACATTTACATGACAACACAATTCTAGGTTGATATAATTACAAAAGAAAGACATTATAAGGAACTACTCATTTTTGGCATTATTCTTCAACAGGGGATATATACACTACTTGATCTTGACATAATTGTCAAATATTTGAGATCCTCACTCTTAACAATTTGGCATTGCCTCTATCTCTTACCACCACATTCAAGTTGGCACACCTTGTCATGCCAACTTTATGAATTTTTGGAAAGGGTTGTTGGCTATGTCAAAATCCACTTTCGTTTAAGATTAAAGAAAAATATACTTCACATATTGGTATTCAAATTACCAAAGAAAAAGTGAAGTGGTGAAATAATTTTAAGGAAGGGTTAAAAATTTCAATAGTGGATTAAAAAAACTAGGCATTTATTTAGTATAAGTGTCTAAGTTAATTAATAATATATTTGACTCAATATAAAAATTTATTGTTAAATTGGTTGTGTCATAAAATTCAAGGTTAAAGTTGTTAAAAATAAAATGTATGTCGAAAGATTTAAATATAATAAATTTTTATATTGTAAGTGGACATATTATCGGGAAAATGTGAAGTCTAGTCAAATTGTCAAATATTTTACATTATGGGGAGTGAAAAAATATACACAATGTGAAAATATTTGAGATTCAATTTCCAATTGGTTGAGTAAGCAACAATAATACTAGAGGAAAAAGGAATAAGAGGAAGGAGGATATTCAATGACCTCTCATCACTCACTAATGACCGTGCTCTACCATTGAAATAGTGGCACCACATTTTTTCCAAAATGAACAAATATGGGATTGGTTTGTAAGTGGCAATGGTAACCATCACATTTTTTTATGATTAGAGTGATAATGATCTATGATGGAGACTGAAAATGCGATGATGACATTGTCCTCGGATATTTTTTCTTTGTGTGTGTGTGTATGTGCGTGTGTGTGTGCATGCGCACGTGTGTGTGTTTGAATAGGAACGAGTGTTCTTTCTTGTTCATATGTTTGTAATTCTAGTATTTTCCTTAATGTGTTGTGATATGGCGTGGAAGGTACAAAATTGTAAAAACCATTGTATATGAGAGAAATTGACTTCTATAGGAATAGTATGTATACTTAAAAGTATGTTTTGGTATATGATTATGTTTTTATTTTCTCCTTGCCCCATTTTCAATCTAGGGGGATGTTAAGAATTTATTAGTTAGTGCTCATATTATAATATTTGTGTGTGAGTTGGTATATTTAATGTGAGGTGTGTGAGTGGGTTGTATTAAATAACTTGTGTAAATGAGATATGCTAGGATATGTGTTAGGTTGTTTGAGATATTCTTGGAGAGATTTTTAGGGTGTGTAATTGGAGAAAACCCCTTGATTATAGGAGTTTCTTGACCTATAAATGTGTAATCACCATGAATAAATGATATCATTAGATTCATTTTTTTCATAAATGTTGTCACAAACTCTGATGAATTTTCTATAATAAATTTTATGGCCCAACAATGTGCAAACTTATGAGGGGTTTGTAGGAGGTTTAAATCCAATAATAACTATGACCTTACCTTGATCTACTAGAATATTCTATCTTTGTAGACCATATGCCCCAATTATAATCCAAATGGTGTTAAAAACATTTGTTAGTCCCTGCAAAGGCGTGGTAACTATAGTATCTAATTTCACATTACTCAATTTTTTTTAACCAATCACAATAAACTATTTGTATTTCAAATGGTCTATGCAATAGTTTTAAAAATATATATTATTATTTTATTTAGTTACAAATACTAATCTTCATGTATGTGATTGGTTGATATATTTTTATTCTTATTGGTCCCCTGTCAAGACATGGTAACTATAGGATCCACTTTTCTATTACTCATTTTTTTTTCAAGCAACCACAATCAACTATTTTTATTTTATATGGTCTATGCAATAATTTTAAAAATGTATATTTTTTTCATTTACAAATACTAATTTTCATGTATGTTTGGTTGATATATTTTTCTCATTATTCCTAATACTCTTTTTTGTTTCAACAAATCACAATAACTATTTTTATTTCATATGGTCTATACTAATTTACTTTATCCCTTTACATTTGAAAAAAATACTAAAATGCAGAGGTAACTATAGGATCCACTTTTTGTTGCTCAATTTTTTAAACCAATCAAAATTAACTATTTTTATTTCAAATGGTCTATACAATAATTTTGAAAAATGCATATTTTTATTCATTTACAAATACTAATTTTTATGTAAGTGATTGCTTGATAAATGTTTCTCATTATTATCCTTATTCTTGTACACCAAAACGAGAAAGTTCAAAAACATATTTCAGAGAGCATCGTCTCCTGCAGGAGACCTTGGATGTTAATTGACTTTACCCCACAAATTTACTTCAACCCTTTACATTTGAAAAACAATATAAAAACACAGGTAACTATAGGATCCACTTTCCTATTACTCAATTTTTTTTCAACCAATCACAATCAACTATTTTTATTTCATATGGTCTATGTAATAGTTTTAAACAATTTAACAAACACTTAGGAAGGGACTAGTCGCATTGCGACACTTGTTTAAATTCAAATAAAGGAACAAATCTCTACATGTTATAACATTAAGCATACCTTAAATATATTCTCTTTGAATAAGGAAAAGATAACCCAATCGTCAAGCTATACCTACAAGGAATTATGTTTTAAATTTTCAAATGTAGTGACCACCACTTTAGAAAATATTGTGTGCACATTTTTATTCCAAAAGGCATACATATAAATGCAAATCATCCCCACTCTACTAAAAATAAATTCTTGGATTGATTTTTTTGCACAATTAGATATAAATGGAATTTTCTTAATCCATTGATTAAAAATACACTTCATACCCATCCATAACTTCAAACATTTCATTTATGATTTGCATTGGGAAGGGATCATTTACACATATATCATGAAGTGCTTCGTATACTAAAAGAATATGTATATCTCATGTTTAATTTTTTTGCATTACTACTAGACTCACCTAATCAAATTTCTCTACGTTATAGATTAATTTGACTTCTATCATTCACTAAAGCTATAATTTTAATTTTACTTTCATTTTATGATTGAGCCTATATTGGATCCTATAAATAGGATGCACACTTTGTTTCAATGCAATCCCTATCTCCCTAGAGAAAGGTATACTCCTTAATGTCACTAAAGTTGGTTTAGAAAGACATATTTATTATCTCTCAAGAATTAGACATATTCTAATATTTTTTATTGTATCTAATAATCACATATGGATTCCAATTTGATAGTAGTTGAGTGTACAATGTATTAGACCTCTTATGCACTTGCTCATCACAAATAGTGTCCTTTCTTTTTCCCTAACATATTTCGGGATTATGGAACATTCTTTTTCTTCAACATTCAACATGTGAAATTATGCATCTTCTTCCTTTTTGTTGTTTCCTTTCATTAATAGATACCAACTTCTCAAGTTCAAAAATAACCTTCAAATCCATTTCATATTCACTATCAAATCATATTTCATCCTCATTATTATTTCCCACTATTAGACATGACATTACTACAAGTTACCTTTTTTATTTCTCTTTTCCTGCAACTTTACATGTTATCGTGCATTGTTATGGATATTTAAATTTTAATATTCCTTCACATTTTATATTCCCATGGAAAAAAAAATTCTTTTTTCTTCAATGTTTCATGTATGTGAGTATTTTCATCTTGAAATGTAAATAATTTTATGAAATATTCTTGAGCATGTCTCCAATCATAAGTTTCTCTTCTATTTTCCTAGTACATGTACCATGCTTTTGGTAGTGGATTGAAATTTTCAAGGAATATATGAAACCACCACATATGTTTAATTTTCTACATTTTACATACATCAATGCATCCTTGTATATGTAGCTCTAGAAATCGGTATGCATAGAATCTTGGACAAGCCCTTATTAATCTAGAAGGGGGTTAAAACCTTAGATTCCTTATTCCTACTACTTCTTTCCATCCAATGTGTTTTTAATTTTGTACATTACACCATGTTTTTCCATTTATTTTAGGTTGAAATCCATTTATCCTACTCTCATCTCTTCCTATGGTGTATTCTCTTGGAAATGATCAAAATATTATTCAAGTTATAAGTATGAAAATAATATGGTATTTTCCTCTCTTCCACATGCACCATTCTCATTTTCCTAATCTCATGCTCTCTATGCATCCATGATTTAAATCCAAATTTAAGTATCTATTGATTAACAAAGCTTCCTCCAATGGAATATGAATTTCCCCATTAGGTTCGGTATAGTCTTGGCGATTGTGCGCAAATTCATACAACCTTCCTATTTTAGACTTAGTGGAAGAATTCATACCATATTGTGTATCTTTATCAATGAAGTGGTTTTTATTTTGTGAAATTTGCACTCCTATTAGTTTCCATATTCAAATTTTCTTCTTTCATGGTTGTAAAATATTCTCATGATTGATAGTCTAGTAACTCGAACCAAATTTTATTATCCCGTGCATATAGATACATTGGCTCCTTTGGATTGTATAAGTCTTGTTCTTATTTCTATTCATGGGTATAACTATGATTGGTAATTTTTTTGATCATTATATTTCCATCGAAATCCCATTTCTTTTTGAGTACTTGATAGTGAGTCTTATTTTTGTTCATGTTAATAACTTCAAAATATCCTTGTAAATTGATATCTCTAACTCTAATTTCCACATGCTCTAATTGATTAATTGGATCAAATCTCTCATTATTGGCTAAAATCAATGTCATTGGACCCTACACCAAGGTTGTAGACACAAAATAATGCACTTGGGTACATTTCTAGGTCCTAATCACATACTTGCATTCATATGATTCATAAGCGAGAAAAGTACTAATTGACCACTGTCTTTGGCCTTTTTCTTTCTTTCTAGTTTCCTTCTTGGCCTTACACACCCTATTGCCTAGTCTGACTTTTGATACTTCAAATTTTCTAAGTCTAGACACTAGTGTCTAGCCAAGATGCAAGTTCCTAGGTGCCATCGTTCCCTCTAGGTGCCGCTAACCTCTTTGTATCTTTCTCGCCTCTTTTGGGCCTCTTCTAGCCATTGGGAATCTTGTTTTCTTATGGGTCAAAATTTTAATGGTTAATTACAAAATTCAAACAAGGGAATCATCTAAATATAATGCTATGTGATCAAATTAAAAGACCAAGCTCTTACCATCTGTTACTATCACTAAGGTTGTATCCAAAGTAATTTCAAGAGCATCACAACATCCATCTAGATATTATTCAAGAGACAAGGGAATGCATTCTTCTACATACAATTAATAGGAGGGAAGTTTATTTTGAAATCCACACATCTATTTATGTTGGTACATCTAGCTATTGCTCACTACTCAAGTGCATCTTGCACAAGAGCCACTTTGAGGGCACAATTAGTCACACACACACACATAAAACTACATAGAGTCTGAAATGTAGTGTAACACCCGAATAATAAGTTAACTATGTCGCGTGACTTCCGAGTCGGTATGAATCCCCATTTGCTTATTTTGTTTTAGGATTTGATGTGTTTTGGGGTTTTGCAGGTGCTCTTTCTCTTTCCATTCTACAAGATAATTTTTTGGGCATAGTGCGACACACAGATGATCAACAATGAAGGGAAACAACATAAAAATGACACAAAATAAATCACTTTCTGGCCATTTTCACAGTCATAAGTGCATAGAAGTAGTCTACAGTGCCTAGATGCCCCTAACCTAATCTAAGTGCCCCCCGGGCATTTCAAAGTTCGCATTTTCCGGGTTCTTTTGCCACACTCTCCTCATCCTGTTTATCAATTCTCTAGTCCAACATAACCCAAGATCAATTACAAAATTAGCTAAGTATTCATTCCCTTCTCTTACACTTAGGGTTTCAATTATATCTAGCTTATTTCTTAGGTCGTATATGTACTTTATTACATTATCATTGTGTTGTGACTCTGTAATAAGGGTTTAACATATTTTAAATTATTTTTAAATCATTTGTGAACCCATTACTAAATACCAACCTTCTTTCCAAGGTTTTCTTCTTATGCCTATCACTGTAGTGGTTATTTTGGATCTTTTGAGTATATAGAGCTCCATCCATCTTCCTAAAGGGTTTCTAAATAAATGGTTGAAACTAATAATACCTTCACTAACTCTTAACAAGTTCCTCTCTAAAATATTTAAAATTATGACGATGAGAAATTATATGATGAGAACACCAATGTTGATAAAGAGAAATTAGAAAAGCTTACAAATTTTTTTCAAGATTTGCGTGACAACCCTACTCATCTTCTGCATATTCTTCATGTTTTGATTCTTGCCAAAACTCTCAAGATGTTTCTACTACACCCTTGTTAGTGTTTCCTCGCTTTCATGGCCTCTACTCAACCCCTTCATATTTCTGCTTCCATTCCCACTACTACTACTCCTCGTCATTCAATCTAATTCCTCCAATGCACAACCTGTATCTTCTTCAAATATTCCTGATTTAACCTCTTTATATCAGAATTTACAAACTCAAAATTGTCATCTTCAATTGGTTACATCTCGTGCATCTCCATCTCTGGATTCCACTTTACTCCTTCACATTCCTTTTTCACCCACCATTTCCACCTATCTGCTTCCTCTCAATTTTTTCACACCTAATCTTCCCACCTTCAAAGGCCATGGTGACCCTCAAGATAATCTCTAAGAATTTCATGTAGCATGTCTATATTATGCGAGATGATCACACTTTACTCATAAAGCTATTTCCTATAAGTCTTCAAGATTATGCAATGTGTTGGTTCTACGATCTACCTGTCCACTCGGTAACATATTTTACACATTTTGCTAATGTTTTTATTTATCATTTCTTTATTAATATTGGATATGATATATCCTATGCTTAAATAACAAAAATTAAATAAGAATCTAATGAGAATCTCACATATTATGTCTTGCGATATAACAAAAACTTAGTGTAGTCGCAAAATCACGCACTTACTACTACTATTATACCACCAAATATGTTGTTTTATATATGGATATCGCATAAGAAAATTATTCAATAATGGCTCATCCCCTAAGATCTATCATCGGTTTAGTCGGAGTCATTGTCATTAACTATTTTACATAGTTGTCGGTTAATCATATAGTTCTTTCCATCTTTCATGGAGTCTTAGCCATCATTATTTATTCAGTGGTCATCTCTATTCTTTGACTAGGGCACCTAGGAAGGGATTGGGGCATGCGTCGGTGCCCTGGTCCTCATTTTTAGGTGCCCTAGTCCTAGTTGCACTTGGTTATCATTTAGAATCTTGAGTCGGTCTTTGTAGTTTTCCCTCTCATTCCCCTAGGTACTACTCGGCATGCCGGGTCATTAGTGTAAAAATTTGAGCAAGAGATCCCTATATAAGCACAACATACACATTATCTTAATTGCATACTATCTATACTAAGGGATATCTATCTACTAAGGTAAGGGAATGCATTTGGGCACTATTTTACATCACACACTACATAAGAAGGGTTGTATTCATTCTATTCCATCCACCATTTTCATCTTACATCTAGTTATTACCCTTTTCTTTGGCATCATTGGTGCTAGGGAACCATAGGAACATAATTACACACACATGCACATAAAACTACATCAGGTCTGAGATGTAGTATAACACTCAATCATAAGTCCATCCATTTGGTAGTTGAGGACAATCCAACCCATTCATTTGCATATTTCATTTTTAGGGTTTGATGCTTTTGTATGGGGTTTTGTAGGATATTATTCATTAGAGATCTAAAATGACATCATTGAAGTTAATGTGAAATTCATGTGAGAAAGACCCAGGTTATTGCGAATATCTAGCGTCCAACTCGGACTCGGGTTCTGAATTGTTACGTAGACCAAGGTGCCCATACTTTGTAGACCAAGGTGCCCATCTGCAGACCATGGCACCCAAAGGTGTCCTAATCCTCCCACAGGTGCCCCAGTCTAGCCAAATATTCATCTACTGTAACTTCTTGAGGACTGTTGTCATACTTTGTTCCTCATGTGCATCAACCAATATAGTTTCATATCACCATAAGGTAATTCATTTTCAGGTTAGTACTTTTTCCCTCCCATTTTAATTATTTAATTTTATTTAAAATATCAAATAAAATTAGCTAGCATTTATACTTCAGTTATTTCATTGTTGTACTTGTTTAGATTAATTCTAAAATTTATAATTTTAGTTAATAACTTAGCCAAGATGTCTAATGTACTCACAAACTCTAAAATTCAAGATCTATTCATCCAAAGTCTATTACCACCTTTGGAGGAGAGTATCATATTCCAAAAATCTCCATCATTCGATCATTTATGTCATACTCTTAAGCTACGCGAAAGAAAACTATTATCTATGGGTAAAATTAAGTATCATACACAAGCTTAATCTTCTGTGTGCTTTCACATTAAATCCACTTTCAATCCATCTACTAAACCTACTTTGAAGCTAAAATTGCTATCAATGTTGTATCTAATCCTGAAAAGCTTCAATAAAACAACCTAAGAGTACATTTAATAAATTTCCTTGTTTTCCACATATTCTACTACTGCACTCATCGAGAGAAATCTTATTATGCTTCATTCTCCAATCAATCTAGATCCATCTCGTCCTAAAGGTCGTAATTATAATGAAAAATTCAGACGTGACTATCATCAATATGTGGGACATTCTACTGATCATTGTTTCAAACTCAGATATCTTATTCAATATCTTATCAATAATAATGCAATTGACCTTCTTGAGCCTAAGACATTGATGTTGGTCAATGAACATCATAAGATCAAGATCTTCAAAATCCTCTTCTTAAGAATGACAAGAAAGTGGTGACTCTTCAACCAGTCATACATATCATGCAATTACTCCTCGTTCACTGGGGGCTCTTGATTTTCTAGTTACTCACACTAATGCATCTCCAACGTTCATTGCATTCTCTCGACTATGAATATCACACTATATTTTCCTATGACACATTACATATCAATTCTTCTATTGAGCCTCACGTTATCAATAATATAATGATTCATCCATTGATTCATATGTGTGTGTTATCTATCACACTTCTTATTATTATCGACTATCCACTATCACATATTTCACATTCGGTTCCTAAATCATATGGTTATGTCAAGCTTCTAGTCACAGTTGGTCCTCTTACCATGTTTGTGCCATTTCTTATGGAACTTCCCGGCTCCATACTAGTCAACATATCATTTCCATGAATCACTTGTGTCTAAAGTTCATTCACAATAAGAAATTCATTACTATCAATGGTGTTCCACCATGCACACCATGGCCACAACCTCCTCTTAAGGTTGTTGTTACACTCACTAGAGCATCTAGGTCCCCACAAACTCTCAAATCTAAAGTGTAATATGCTCCTAACTCAGCTATTCACAAATGACCTACTCAGTCTCAAGTTCTATTAGTCCATAGCATTAGTCTAGGTCCACCACTTTGGTATCTCCTTCACATAAGTATACATCACCTCCTCATTTTTCTTCACATAGGTGTTCATCACCTCCGTGATCTCCTTCACATAGGTGTTCATTAACTATGCACTATCCTTCATATAGGTATTCATCACCTCCACACCCTCGTTCACATCGGTGTTCATCACCTTTGCATTCTTTTTCATATAGGTGTCGATCACCTCCTAGGTCTCATGCACATAGATCTCATTCACCGATACATCATCTATCTCATGCATCATTGATCTCAAAGCATGGTCACATGCCTTTATCTCCACAAGATTTGGGTGGAGGATCCTTACCCTTAAATTTTATCGGATATTATACTCATCATCATATGATTGGAGGGCATTGTGCTTATTCTCCCCCTTCTAGCATTGTTAGGTGTCTCACATTTCCACTATGTCACTTCATGCTGTGTATACAGTCTTTCACTTGCATCTTACACATCTTGATACATATGTATCGTCACTACCCAGTGACACACTCTTGTGGTATGTTCACACTTTATTGTTGAGGGCATACTGCATCCATGAACCTCACATCATACACACTACACATTTTACACTTGGTGCATTTACGACACATATTTTCTAGCATCACATTCTCATATATCATTACTATCCTATAACACACTCTTGTTATATGGTTCATTCTTGACTGTTGAGGGGGGATTTATAAATGAACTTCATCTCATGCATATTCATTCAAATTTTCTTGCGGGGCACACTACTTCTATCATATTCACACTTTGCATTCCATACTATTCACACTCACATCATATTGCATATCTTGGTTACATATTATTCTTGTGTACTTATACTTGCATGTACATTTTTCTTACTATGTTAGACTAATATTTTCTATGTCATTATCGTTATCATATGCACGTGCATGTTCACTTGTCTTGTAGTTGTGAATGCATACTTTACATAGATCTATTACATGTAGGACAAATGTTTGGAACTATACCTCTTACCAATCCATTAATGGCTCTCGGGGCATCTATTTTCATATTTATAACATGTGATATTGTTTTGTTATATACTAGTTTATCTTCTTATTAACACACTACTTTTTATAAGATCATACATGCTTTGAAATACTTTTTATCTTTCTAACATGATAACAGGTGCTTCATGTGCAACATTTATCTTGCAGAAATTATTTTCCACCATGGTTGTTTATTACTTTTCTTGGTACTATTTTTCATTGTTTTCCATTTTTGTGGGATTTTCCTTTTTCTTTTTTACACACTTTGTATGCTTGTGGAAGCTTTGGCCTTGATTATCTTGCGACATTGTGATTGATGTCCCATGTTTGAAACCTAATTTTTGCGGTCTACATTGTCTTCTTGCTTGTTAGATTACACATTGTCTTCTATATGCGTATTTGTCTTGTTTGTACTAACACCTGTTTCCTATCCATTTTTTTGTGTGTGCCTTGGTTTCGAGTTTCCTCCCTCTGCATGGCGTCGGGTTTCAGATCATCGTCCATCCCTCTCCTTTAAGCCACATCCTCCTAGTGACCTCACATGCACCCCAAACAAGAGGGGCATACATTGGGTGAATTAGTCACCCCATTCAATAGTATACAATCACAATTTAGACCTATACATTATAGGAACAACAAAATATTCAGTCACAAAAGAGGCCCAAAATCTACCTTGGGTCCTCAACACACCATGGAAACCAAATCCTAGATACAAAAATGAATGTTTGGGCACCCATAACCATTCCTAATCACCTATCACTAGGGGAAGTTAAATTGATTTTTCTTAGATTATCATAGTTTTTAACATTTTACACAATGATTTTCACGAGAATAGGAACATTCCTCCAGTAATCAACATGTATATTATATACTTTTTCTATTTGTGTTGGATTGAACTGGATCGAAATGGATCAAACTAAAACAAAGAAGGATCACACCATCTGTAGTGGTATATAAATCATCGAGAAGTAGTCAAAGGATGGAGAATAACACTAGACCTTTCTCCCTACACTCTTCTGTCGTGGCGTGAGATCGCCTAAAAAATCCTTCTACAACATTTTCAAGATCTTTTCTATCCTTTTTCACTCATCACAGATTAGGTGCACATGTTCCTTTTCACATTTTTACATACTTTTACACACTTTTTACATATTTGGATTGAATTTTTCATATACACATATTTGACTACTCTTTTTCTCTTCTCTTTTCTAGGTATGTCCTTATGAGAAGTAGCAGTCTGACAAGCACAACACATCAAACACATCAAGTGAATACAAAAACATGTACAACATGAAATATACACATACACTTTGGCCCCTAGGGTCATTTCCACTTCTTCCCTAGCTTCCACACTTCATATTATTCACTTCACGCTTTTTCTTATCCCCTTGGCATGCTTTGGCCATTGATCTACATGGTTATCAGGTGTGCATGTTCTATCTAATTTATGTTCTCAATTATTCACTCAAAAACATAATGTGGGGAAAATACGACACAAAATCATGCACTTGAGTACATTTCTAAGTCCTAATCACATACTTACATTCATATGATTCCTAAGCGATAAAAGTACTAATTAACCAATGTATTTGGCATATTTACTTCCTTTCTAATTTCCTTCTTAGCTTTACACACCCTATTGCCCAGTTTGAATTTCGATACTTCAAATTTTCTAAGTTTGGACACCAAAGCACCCATCTAGGATGCTAGCGCTTGGCGCCCTCATCCCCTCTGGTTCCCAACCTCTTTGTATCTTGCTTTTCTCTTTTGGGCCTCTTATAACCATTAGGCATCTTGTTTTCTTATGGGTTGGCATTTTAGTGGTTAATTATGAAATTCAAACAAGGGAATCATATAAATACAATGCTATGTGATCAAATTAAAGGACCAAGATCTAAGCATCTATTACTATCACCTAAGGTTGCATCCAAAGGAATTTCAAGGGCATAAAAGCATCCATCTAGCTATCATTCAAGGGAAAAGGGACGCATTATTTTGTATACACTTCATAGGAGGGGAAGTTAATTTTGACATCCACACATCTATTTACATTTTTACATCTAGCTATAGGTCACCATTCAAGCACATCTTGCACTAGATCCACCTAGGGCATGATTCTTCACTCACACACACACACAAAAGTACATGGATTATGAAATTTAGTGCAAGGCCTAGATCATAAGTTCACTCTATTGGGTGGCCAACGTGATCATTCTAACTCCCCATTTTCATTTTTTTAGAATTTTATGTTTTTGGGGTTTTTGTAGGTGTTCTTTATCTTTACAGATTACAAGAAAATTCTACGAGCATAAGACAACACACATCCATGAACAATGAAGGGCGGTTTCATAGAAGCGACTCAAAATAAATCAGTTTCTAGCCATTTTCATAGTCACAGGTGCCCAAAAGTAGTCTACGGTGCCTAGGTGCCCTAGCATGATCTAAGTGCCCTACCCAGAATTTCGATAGTTATGCATTTTTCTAGGTTCATTTGCGATAATCTCATTTTCTTGTTTATCATTTCTCCAATCTAACATAGCTCAGATCAATTGCAAAATCATATAAGCATTCATTCCCTTCTCTTTCACTTAGGGTTTCAATTTTATTTATCTTATTTCTTAGGTCAAATATGTACTTTATTGCATTATCATTTTGTTCTGACTCTATAATTAGGGTTTAGCATATTTTCAATTATTGTAAAATCAAAGGCAAGTGGACCCATAACTTCTCATGTTTACTAAGGCATCATATTTATAGTACTCATAATATTAAAAATTCATCCCTTATTTCATATCCTACCAAAATGATGTTTAACCAAGTATCCACATCATACAACTTATTTTTTCAAATACCGGATTCACCGGTTAGAATGCACAATTCCACTAATTTGGTTTTCTAAGAGGGTTTTAAGTCTATATATGTTATATGAAATTAATTATTTCAAAAATATATTAACTATATTGAGAAGGTTAGAAAGTTCATTTACTACTCCATCTTGCTTCATAATGAACACTAAATTTCCATACAAATGCGGTTTATTCTCTCTAACATTCTAATTCCCCACATCCTTATTCTAAATATAATTCAGCAATCCTTTCATCTCTTCTAGAAAATACTTTTCTCTTCTAGGTTTTGGGTATATATCTTCTTTTACATGGATAATTTGGGGCTCATTAGGCATCTCCATGGGTCCCAAGACTTACTCTTTCCTCTACAATCTATTGACAACTTAGAGGCCTACATTATCTATAGCACTAAACTTACCATTTTAACATTGTGAAATTATTTATATTTATGTTACTTCTCTAAAGTACGATGGCCCTATGTATGATTTTGTGTAACTACCCTATAATATGTTGACTACATATCCAATATTACATTAAATGAAAAAATCCATGTAATGTTTTTTGTGCATAGATAGTAAACCATTGTTTACGTTTGAGGTCAAGGCACAATCCTCCCTTTCTCATATTAACTTTTCTAGCCCCCTTATTATAAATTATATGACCTCTGTAGAGCACACCAACCCCGAGATTTATTTTATACCCTTCATAAGACCCTTAGGGTGGAGGCGTGTTTAGTTATGGTTGATTATATGGAGAAGGAGGTTCTCAATGCATCATGTTTTGTGAAAACAAAAAAACCTAGCTTTTTTAGTTGAGGAGATTATTGAACCCAATATTCATTGTGATAAGGAGACAAAGGAATACACTTACTTAAATGATCCATTTATATATATGGTGTAGCTTATTACAAATTTGGGGATAATTTTACTTGTACTAAAAATACATACCTAGTCATCTCCTCCTTTATGATCTAGAGGATATTATGGTGTGCATAATTTTCCTAAACCTCCCTAAACTATGACCAAGATGTATAGCATTCTGATTCCTTTCCGATCATATAAATATTATAAAAAATGAAGTCTTGATGCAGAAGATATCATAGGTCAAATAATGGTTTGAAAATGGGTCAAAGTGGGTAAATTGGTGAATCAAAAGTTGACACATGGAAAAAGTAAAAAAAAAGGGTAAAAGAGTAAAAATTTGTGTTTTAAATCCTCCGGTATTTGACACACAAAGAAATGGGAGGCCCCACTATTTTCTGGGTTGGGGCCCTCAACCTAGGTTCGACACACTCTTTTAACGGAGGGGTTCCTTGGCCTCCAACTCATTATATCATTGTATTGATATTGCTTTTATATGCCACATTATTTGTATATACCTTATATGTGGTTATTTTGCATTGTAGGATTGAATGGTGTAGGGAATAGATCAACCGAGCTAACTCATAACTTGGTGAGTTGTTTCAGGTTCAAGGTATACAACTTAGCACTTGTTTCTATGCTACTCAATGGGGTGACCAACTCCCCATTGAACCTTATGTTTCCACATTGCTAGCCCATATCTCAGGATTTATTCTCATATTACGCGGTGGGTATGCCACGGACTATGTATACCAACTCGGGATGATTACCCACTACATTGTGGGCCTATCAAATCATTTGGGATATGGATGTATCACATATAACTTGGTGGCAAAACATATATAGTCAAGCTATAGAATGCTACAATGTGGCAATACACGACTCACCCCGTGGGGTAGTTGAACAATGCACGCTTCATCAATTGTTACTTGGTCAAGAAAAACACGATAGGTGTGGCCTAAGCCATGGTTTGATGGTGGGATGATCAAAATTTAAACCATCACCCAACCTTTCTCCCTATTGATGTGGGATAATACCACAATGGGGAAAAACCACCAAGAAAAAGGAAGGAGGGTGGCTTGAACTTGTGACCTCGTGGGAAAAGACTTATGCCCAAATAACCTACCACGATAGCTCATTGAGCTATAGAACAAAATTGATTATATTTATTAAAATATTTTTGGAAAGTGTGTAGAGGATAGTGTAGGTGTAGACACAAATATTGCACATTAGAAAATATTTAGCCTAGCCTTACACTACTATTTAGAAGGTTCTCAAGTGTACAAAATACTAATTAATCCCACCTTTTGGCCACCTTTTTCTTATCTTCTATTTCATCTTTCAAACGTATTTCCCGATAGCTATCAACCCCTCTCATGACCTTTTCGATATTCTAGCTCGAAATCAGGGCACCCCAACCTATACTAGGGCACCTTGAGGTGCTTGGTCCCATTCCGGGTGCCCCGGTCTATGCACAACCTCTTCCACTTCTTTTTGGGTCACTTCTAACTATTGGTCATCCTTATCTTCTTCTCAATCATCCTTGTTGGGATTAATTATTAAATTAAGCTTGAGAGCCCTATAAATTTAAAGTTATAAGACCATAATGAAGGTCCTAGGTCATTACATCTTATCATTACTCTCACTCCATCTAGGGTTGCATCACTTGCATCCACATAGTACCATATATTCAAGCTAGGAGATATGTATCACACACACTTCATAGGGGAGAGGATTCCATTATATTCCATGCACACATGCTACTTACATTTCTATAGCTACTATTTCTCGCTACTTCACAAAGTGTGACTGACATGAGAGCACTTAGGGCACGACACACACACACACACACACACACACACACTAGAACTATACCTAGGTCTGAAATGTAGTGCAATGCTTAGCAATAAGACCCCTAGCTTGGCGGTTGAGGTCATTCTGACCCATTCATATGCATCTTTCATTTTTCTATGGTTTGATACTTCTCCTTACATTATGGGTCATTCTCCAGTTCATTTGATGAATCCAACATGGTAGACGGGAAGTACTCGAAGATACTTAATGACTATACAAGATATTGGTTTTGAGAATTTACGTTGTTTTGATCACCGAGATTTCAAATCAAGGCACCACCCTGGGGTACCTCAAGACACTCCCAGTGCTGTGCTTGTGTCATCTCATACAATCCTGATCTTCCCTTCGCTGGTCTCTAGGGTTCATCTACACTTCCAGATTTTATTTCTAGATCTGCGACACTATGTGACAATCTTATGTTATCATCGATGAGTCTTTTTCCTTACTCTTCTCTTGTACATTAGGGTTTCATTTCATATAGAATAGTTTATTTACATTTATTTCATGCTGGTTTAGTCCATTTACAATGTTTTAGTCCTCCTAACTAGATTAACATTAATACCCTAGATACCCCTTAGGCATCTAGGTCATCTAGGAATTCATTATTTTTAATCATTTTAGTGAACCTAACATCTCTTTCTACCACCTTCTAGGGATTTTTCATTCCATCATCATGAATATCTCTATCACTTGAATACCCCTTACCCCCCCTATTTGCTTCATCATGTTTAAACCCTCTTTTCTATTACTGATGTTTCTACTGACATGCATCCAGATTCCCTATATGACACATTTTCTGAGGCCTTTTCTTAGCATATAGTGTTTAAAGGCAATCCTTCCCATGACATTCACCCTTTTGAAATGACCCAAAACTTTACATCATGTCTCACATCTACAATGTTGTTGTCAAGTGTACTCTTATCGATAATGGCTCTAAGCTTAATTTTTTGCCCTATGTCCTTTCTCCAAGCCATAGGTTTTTCTTCTCATGAAATTATCCCTTCTTCCATTTAAGTTAGTGCTTATGATGGTTTTGTTCATCCATGTATAGGCCACATTATCTTGCCTTTAACTGTAGGTCCTAAGACCCTCCCTACTATTTTCTTCATCATTGATTTCCTTGTCTCATATAATTACTTATTAGGTAGACCATGGCTCCACGCCATGCAAGTTGTTTCTTCTATCATCTAGTGTTGTGTTATATTCATACATGAGCATGTTGAGTATACCATCTTCCGAGATCATGATCCATTCCAATATTATGTCCATGACCCTCACACTAGCATTCCTATTCTTCGCATTAATACTTCAGATGAACCTCAACATATGGATGATCAACCTCATTTACCACCACTTGAGGGTGCTATTTGTTTGCTAGATGTTATCCCCTCTACACTATCTCCCACTACCACTATCCTTCCACATCAACCATCTGTTCCATCCATACACAATATCCTTCCTTCTTCATCTTTACCATTAATGTATCCCCTTTTACATGTACACTTTTCATTCATGATTATTATTGGGAACATGTCCCATTTTACCCCACATGCGATGAAACCATCTATTCTCCCACTAGTCTAGCTCATCTTGGCTTTAATTTTGAGGACCTTCATCCTTCTACCCACACCTCTCATCTATATTATGGTTTTTCACTATCATTGCCACTTATGGCTTACGTATCTTTGATCTTTTAGTCTATCTCCCACATACCCCTTGTGATTCTCTACTCACATTAGGGGATTCTTGGCTTACTTACATCAAGGCGGTACCTTAGACCCTAGTCACACTAATATTTCATTCCCTATTCCTTTTGGTCATATTTTCATTTGCAATAGTTCCTTTCTTGGTTATTCATCTAATTCCACTTGATGGTATACACATGGTTTCCCACATCCCTCATTCACTGATGAAGAATATGCTATGGGAATGTACCATTTGTCTCTCACTGGCTCATTACATGATCAACCTCATACTATAGCCTACCAAGTTACCAATTCTGATCCATTTGACTTTGATCCAAGAGGATGATGATCTCCTTGATGAGTTCACCTAGTCCCACGCACACTACCACCGGGGGATAACACATTATACCCCCATTTTCTTTATCCTTGCACACTTCTATCATCTTACACTATACACTTTATCCGTATTACCTTCATTTCTATCTCACATGTCATATCACCCTCGTTACCTAATGGTGTACCCTAATGCTTCGAGTTCACACTAAACTATTGAGGGATTACCATTACACTAAACCCCACACACTACACTACAGACCTATACATTTACATTCCATCATCCTACATTATATATCTTCATGGCATACACTACACTATTCATCATTATATATGAGCCTAGTTTCTCATTCCATCCTCTCATTTTACATTTACACTAGGTCACGTTGTATATGAGTCTATTTGTATCCTTTACCATCACTACATATTATACCTACACTTATTATCATATATTCTACACTAAATATACATACTACACACCCACATTGCATTCATACACCTTACCTATCCTACACGCTACACTAGATTACATTACACATGGGTCTAGTTCCACCTATCATCCTTCCATCCACCATTTTTATACATTACTATCATTTGCATTCATACATCTTACCTATTCTACATCCTACACTAGATCTCCTTATACTTGGGTCTAGTTTTACCTATCATCATTACACATTCTATTTCTACCTACCCACATATTCCATTACATTCCATACCCATTACACACTCTACATTACATTTCCTACACTACACGTTCACATATCTTGGTTGTTTATACTACGTTGCTTTCTACACATTGCACTCACCACCACCCTATGAAACACTTTAGTTCCTTGGTCCATAATCAACTTCCGATCGAGGTTTACCCATCAAATGGACCTTTACCTACATATGACATATCATCATACCACATTCCTTGGACTAGTGACTGATGCTCTAGGCTATATCGTCACCCAAATGCACCATCACATACTATAATGGTATACACCTTAGGTTAAATCACCACTCTTTTTATCACTTAGTGGTATATCCTATTTCTATCATATGAATCATCACCTCTTACATTTTCCTTATTCATATTCATCCTGTAGTGTATCATTAGCTTAATCACCACTCCCACCTTCTTTTATCCACCATATACTCATTTATTATCCTATTCTACGCTCCATTCATCATTCATCACTCATCTCGTAGTGACATATGTTATAGGCTAAATTGTCACCCTCACCATACTTCTTCTTCCATCAAGTAGTGATATGTGCTTAGGGCTAAATCATCACTCTTCCATTCAAACAAGTCATGGTATATGCTTAGGCTATATGATCCACACACATATTTCCATATGTCTCATTCACATCCACTCATCCCATAGTGATATATGCTTATGGATAAATCATCACTCATCTATTCAACCAAGTAATGGTATACACTTAGGCTATAGGGTCCACACATATTTCCATATTTCCATTCATCTTATAGTGATATAAAATTATGGATAAATCACCACTCCTTCATTCAACAAGTCATGGTATACGCTTTGGCTATAGGGTCCACATACACCTCTCTACATGTCACATTTCATCACCATTCCATAACAATACTCATCATAGCACGCTAGATATAAAACACTATTCACCATTTCCGATAACAATTTCTCATTTATGGTTCATTCTAAAATGTTGAGGGGGAAAAAAAATGAACCTCATTACATACACTTCCATTCACTCGGGGGCACGTTGCTCCTATCATTCCATCTTGCATTTCATTCCATCCATCCACAACATACTACATTGTCTTGGTAGCATTTACTCTTGCTTACTAGTGTTTTGCATTCTCATTCTACTACACATGTTAGGTTGCTTTCTTATATATCATTATCATACACACATGCATGATCACACCTTTCTCTAGTGTGATCATAGATAAATGACTCTACACGTGACATGGATGATTTCCTTCTACCTTCCTATACCGGTCGTAGGGGGCATCCAAATTAATCCTATCCAGTGTTATTGTTTCATTTTTGTACTTAACATGTTTTACTACTTACTTCTAAACATGTTTGACATATTGGTTATCACTCTAACATGCTAACGGGTGTTCCATATGCAACACTTGTTTTCCAGACTACTTGTTTCCATGAATACATGTTTTTTTACTTTTCTATGTTTTTTTCCATTATATGCGGGATTTACTCTTTTCTTGTGTTCACACTTGATTTTTGTTTGCGGCCATGATGGCCTCACATTTATTACGACATCATGAGTGATGTCCCATGTTTGAAACCTGATTTGTGTGGTCTACTTGTTTTATTGTGTGTTTTCACTAATTTTCTTGGTAGTTTTACATTGTCTACGTATTTTACACTTGTCTTATTTTGCATGCATGTGTTCGGACTAACACTTGTATTGGCTATCCATCCCCTTTTGTGCGTGCCTTGGTATCTACCAAGTATTTATCTTTCCATTTATAGGGTAGAGTTCTATAGGTCAGAGTGTGGTTGGTGCTCTTTTGGGTCACATTCTCCTTCCAGGGTCATCACATGTGCCCCCAAAGAGGGGGGAATCATTGAGGGTTTATACTAACACAACGTATCTACACCGGTTCACACACAATGAGTGATTTCAGACCAGTCTATGAACTCCATACATAGTGGCCTCAATAGGACATGGTGTCCTTCAGCAATTTTGTGGAGCGGTTATAGGATCAGGGGTTACAGTGGGTGTGCTTCTCTACACTTCTCTGTTAAGTGGTGTTGGATCACCCAAAAACCAGGACAGTACAAATATCTCTTCCAATATTTCAGCATAAGCGATTAAAGGTTGGAGGATACATCATGGTTCCTCCCTATACTTTTTCATCTAGGGTGGGGTGAGATCACTCGAAAAACTTGCGACACTACAAGATATCCTTCGCACCATTTTCCTCGATATGGATCAGTGCTCATGTTCCATTTTTCTATTTACACTTTCTATTCTAGCATATTTTACATTTGCGTAATTTACACAACATTTTTTTACATACATACATATTTGACTACTTGATCATTTTCTCCTTGCAGGTCCTCCATATGAGAAACAAGCAGTCAAATTGGGGGAAACATCTACACTAACAATGAAAATGACAACAACAACACACTACTATAGGAATTTTCCTTTACTAACCATGTAGGTACACTACACAAAGTAGTAGCTACACATGTGTTCTACCCTAAGTTCACTCTCATCACTTTTTTTACACATTTTTATTTTTGTCGTTCCATGCTTGAGTCTAGTCCATTGGAACATTTTCTTCTACACTCTACATGGTTATCAGGTACACATCTCTATCTACTTTATGCTACCGAGCTTTCCGCTCACCAACATAAAGTGGGGCAAAATGTAGACACAAATATTACATATTAGATAATATTTAGCACGACCTTATACTACTATTTAGAAGGTTCCCAAGTGTACAAAGTACTAATTAATCCCACCTTTTGGCCACCATTTTCTTATTTTTTATTTAATCTTTCCCGCGTATTTCCCAATACATATCATCCCATCTCATGACCTTTCTGACATTCTAGCCTAAAATCAGGGTGCCCTATCTTATGCAAGGGTGCCTCGAGGAGCTGTGGTCCATTCCGGTGCCCCGTTTGGACAACCTCTTCCACTTCTTTTTTTGGGTCACTTCTAGCTATTGGTCATCCTTATCTTCTTCTCATTCGACCTTGTCGGGATTAATTATGAAATTAAACTTGAGAGCCCTATAAATATAAAGTTATAAGACCATAATGAGGGTCCTAGGTCATTGCATCTTATCACTACTATCACTCCATATAGGGTTACATCTATTGCATCACTTACATCCACATAGTTCCATGCATTCAAGATAGGAGATCTGCATCACACACACTTCATAGAGGAGAGATTCCATTCTATTCCATGCACACATGCTACTTATATTTCTATAGCTATTATTGCTCGCTACTTCACAAAGTGTGACTGACACGAGAGCACATAGGGCATGGCATACACACACACACCAAAACTACATCCAAATCCGAAATTTAGTGCAATGCTCATCAATAATACCACTAGCTTAGCGGATAAGGTCATTGCAACCCATTCATATTCATATTTCATTTTTCTAGGGTTTTGATACCTCCCCTAGCATTACAGGTCATTATCTAGTTCATCTGATGAATCCAACGTGACAGAAGGGAAATACTCAAAGACATTCAATGACCATACTATATTGAGGTTTAAAGCATTTACAATGTTCAATGCACCCAGATTATGACTAGGGTGCCTTGGGGCATCCCAATACACTCCCGTGATCTTGTGTCATCTTAGACAGTCTAGATTTTCCCTTCGCGAGGTCTCCGAGGGTTTTTCCATATCACTATCGCAGAGTTCTTATTATCAACTAAGTCTTTTCCTTACTCTCCTATTACACATTAGGGTTTCATTTCATCTAGAATACTTTATTTACATTTATTTCATACTACTTTAGTCCGTTTACAAAAGTGTTTTAGTCCTCCTAACTAGATTAACATTAATACCCTAAATACCCCCTTAGGACATCTAGGAATTCATTATTTTTGTTAATAATAGGGAAGTTCATAGATAATTGAGTT
The DNA here is from genome assembly GCA_018340775.1 of Taxus wallichiana var. yunnanensis. Taxonomy (NCBI): domain Eukaryota; kingdom Viridiplantae; phylum Streptophyta; class Pinopsida; order Cupressales; family Taxaceae; genus Taxus; species Taxus wallichiana. Next base: position 704,741,534 of record CM031234.1, on the reverse strand, counting down.
TTTCAAGCACTTTGAGGAACTTTCAAACCTCGGTGTAAAATTTTTTTGTTAATAATTTAGAGAGGAAGATAGTGGTAGTCTTATTGTTCCATGAGGTATTGACGATTTTCTAGTGTAGGCATTTTTTTGCATTTTCACAAAAGGCACTTTGCATAAAGTGCCTATAGAGCTAGAGTTGAATTTGTGGACTATGTTTAATATGAAATCGTAGTCTAAAACTTGTTTGTATACTCCAATTACGGGTAAAAATTTCTATTTTGTCATTATTGAAGGTGATAAATTGTACTTCATTGGGAATTAATAGATCGATTCATGATTACGTGAATACGGAGATGTAGCCTATGGGTGAACTTCATTATCAAGTCTTCTGTGTGGATTTTATTTTCAGTTTGAATCTTTTGATAAGATAAAAATCAATGTATGAATTTGATTAAATTGAAAAAGAAAGCAATTAACTGATTAAAATGGATTAATTTAAAAAAATTAGAAATCCATCATCCTCAATAGATAAAAGTAATGTGCAATTCAAATTTTGGTTAAAAATCAGATTGAGTTGCATATATGAAATCAGACAATTGATCAATTTTGGAGAAATTAAAATCTGAAAAATTTATTAAAATTTAAGATCTGGGACAATGTTTAAAAAGTGGAAAATTAAAACTTACGTTTTCGGATCAATTTTTGGTATCAGAGTTGGTTTAGATCGATAGTTGTTTTAGTTAAATCTAATTTAATGGTGTGATTGCTTCATTTGGTGTAGTTAGTTCAAGTGTGGTTTAACAAGTGTAGGTGCACCATGGGTAAAATTTCTAAACATGCGTAACTCAAATAAATTGAAGCTTATAATCACGGATCCATGAAGATAACTCTCTCCTAAGATCTACGTATTACTATATTGAAGAGGAGAATTATGCTCAATTGAAATTGGAATTACAAGCCAAGGATGAGATCTTACAAAGATCGCATAATGGTGTGTAGAAAAGGGAGAGAATCTCAAATACGATGCGAGAAAAATGACTGATGAATGTATTGTAATTATGTCAAACATCAAATTCCTCATCCAATTCAGATTGATTTAGGTAAATATGTTTTTGGTGGTTTTGAAAGATACATTAAAGGCATTGGATCTAAATTATTAAGTAAAACGGGTTTTAACGAATTAGCCTTGGTAAGAACAACCAAGGTATGGCTAACACAATACAAAGGTTGAGGATTGTCCTTATTATGTGGATTTAGGTTATTCTAGTGTGGGAAATGATATTATAGAGTCCTCCAAGCATGTTGAAGGAAGACGAGCTTATGACAGAAAAGTGTATACCCCACTAGCACAATAGAAAGGAAATGGTAAGAAAGATAAGATAATAGGTAATGAAATTCCATCTCTAGTTTCTTATCATAATCATAAGCCTAGGAAAAATTATAAATCTTCGATGATCCACTCTTTCTTTTTAAAAAATTTAGGTATAGTATATAGAAGATGATGGATGATTTTCCATGCAATTTTTGTGGAGGGATTAATCATTATGTTTCCTATTGTTGGAAGAGAAAGTCATTTTTGCAGAATTATTTTTCAAATGAGCTTTAAAATCAATCTCCTAGCATTCGGGTGAGAAATGTTGAAAAGGTTTCCTCATCCCGAAGAAGGAGAGAAAGAGGAATTATTTCACTCATTATCAACTAAGTGGTCACCAAGTTGATGACTACTAGAAAATTCACCCAAAAATCCATCCGATGAATGGTAAGAACAAGTTGATATACACACAAAAAAAAACATGTTAATCCACCAGCTTAAAAAAGAATCAACCTTGGATCTATCCACATAAAAACCACAAATGATTCCATTCTATTTCAATGTGGAAAATCAAAACTCATGTGAATTGGATAGATTTGCATTTGCATAGCTTTAATTGTTGAGTAACATGCAGAATATTCAAAGCATTTTGTGGGTTTCCGAAAGAAAATTCCCATGTTTACATTTGCTTTGAAATTGGAAAAATGGTGTCACCTATAAAGAGGATCTGAGGGATAGGTTAAACATACTCAGATTAAACTTCTTACTTATTAAGGATGAAAAATGCCATTTCTATTTTTAGCAACAATGTATGTAGATTCAAGTGGGCATGGGTATAATGTCTATTTTTGGAAATTCATTATTAGTATGTGTTGTTAAAGTCATTGTGCAAATCTAGGACACCTTTTTGGTTTTGTAAGTAATATGTAAACTTGTTTTGTCTAAGCAGAGTATTTGCACATAAATGTCCACCCTTATTTTTAGGGAATTTATTTGTAACTACCCTATGTAGTTACAATTGGTATGTATATTATTTACACTAATAAACCGGTGTGTAGGTTTTTCCTAGTGATCATTTACAATACATAACATATTCATTGTTGTGGGTAAGCATACGGTTTGTTTCTATCCTTTTTCTATTTTAGTATGTGGGGATAGATATGACATATTCATGTGGATTCAGTTTTGACTATATCTATTTTTTTTGTGGATGGTCTAATTATTCTGGATTGTAATATTTGTAGTGTTTACAGTTTCATATGGACAATGGACACTAGCCTAATTTTGGGAAATTTAGATGTTTGTTATACTGATCTATTTTGGTGGAATTGTAATTTCAGTGATCGGATGTATCACAGAGTATCACTTGGACACTTGATTTCTATTGTTGAATGGGTGTTATTATCTGATCGATTGTTTGTGATGACATCACATTGGGATTTGAGTGTTCACAACTATTTGCGCAGAGGTTAACGAGGGTTCCATAGTATTAGTTGGACACTTGATTTCTATTGCAGAATGGGTGTTATTATCTGATTGATTTTTTGTGACGAGATAATCAGCTATTTGTATTTATTTAACTAATAATTCTATTTTTGATCTTGTATGTGTTTGTGCGATGCAAGATGGCTTAGCAATGTTTTATGGGAGGAACACATGTTTTTTGGATAAAAAGCATTCCCAGTTGGGAGGAGTGATCTGGAGAATATTCTAGTGTGTAAAAGTTTCTTAAATCTTCCTAAACCATGACCAAGCTATAGATCATTATGAGACCTTTCGATGCGTAAGATATAACCGGTCAAAGAATGGTTTGAAAATGGGTCAAAGTGGGTCAGCTAGTGAATCATAGATCGACACGTATCGGAAGTTAAAAATGGTTAAAAGAGTAAAAAGTTGTGTTTTAAATCCTTTGGTCCTTGACACACAAATAAATGGTGGGCCTCATTATTTTTTGGCCAGGGCCCTCAACTAGGTTCGATATAGTATTGTATTGATATTGCTTTTATATGCCACATTATTTATATATCCTCTTGTATGTGGGATTTTTTCATTGCAATATTGAATGGTGCAGGTATATCTCAACCGAGGTAACTCATAACTCGAAAGTGATTTGTTTCGAGTTCAAGGTATACAACTTTGCACTATTTCTATGCAACTCGGTGGGGCAACCAACTACCCACCAATCCTTATGTTTCCACATGTCTAGCCCATATATAAGGTTTTTTCCCATATTACGTGATGGGTTATCCATGTTGGATGGGCCAAATTCCATGTAACTCGGAAAACCATCGAATAAGAAATGTAACATTGCCTAAAATTTGCGTTTAATTCCTTAAATGTTGTGGACTTTGTATACCAACTCGGCCGATTAATCACTACATGACATGCCTATAAACTCGGCCAGGATATGGACGAATCACATACAACTTGGTGGGGCCACATATACAATCAAGCCATAACTCACCAAAACATGGCAATAAACAACTTAACTTTTATGGGGCATTTGAACAATGCACGATTTACCAATTGTTACTTACTCGAGAAAAAAGTGACAGATGTAGCCTAAACCATGGGTTTGATGGTGGGATGGTCCAAATTTAAACCGTCACCAAATCTTTCTCCCTATCAATGTGGGATAAGCCAACAATGGGGAAAAATCACTCAACAAAAGGAAGGAGGGTGGTTTGAATCGGCGACCTCGTGGCACAAGAATCACGCCCAACCAACCTACTATGATAGCTCATCGAGCTATAAAATGAACTCGGTGATATTTAATAAAATCTTTTAATATACTATGTAGAGGAAAATGAACATGGTAGTTTATATATAATGTATTTTTTTGAGGCACTTAGATGCGCTTTTCAAGACCTCGTGTAAAAGAAAAGTTTCTAGGATAAAGAGGAAAACATTAGTAGTCTTCTTTTCCATGAAGTGTTGCAGATTTTACGATGTAAGAATTTTTGATGGCATTTGAACAGAAAAGACATTATGGAGATCATGTGAGTCACAATTCAATTTTTGGACGGTTTCGATAGGAAATAAGAGTCTACAAACCTGTTTTCTAAGCTCTAATTATAGGTACACATGTTTATTTTTTCATTATTAAAGTTGATAAATTGTACTTCATTGGGCATTAATAGATTGATTCATGATTACGGGAATCCGAGACATAGCCTATGAGGGAAATACATTATCAAGTCTTCTATGGATTTAATTTTGAGTTTGATGCTTTTGATCAGCTAAAAATCAATATATGAATTTGATTAAATTTAAAAAAGAAATAAATTAATTGATTAAAATGGATTAATTGAAAAAATTGGAAATCCATTATCCACAACAGATAAAACTAATGCACAATTAAATTTTGTGGTTAAAAATCAGATTGAGGTGTATATATGAAATTGACAATTGATCAATTTTGGAGAAATTAAAATCTAGAAAATTGATTAAAATTTAAGATCTGGGAAAACGCTTTAAAAATTGAAACTTACGTCTTCAAATCACTTTATATCCATTAACATTCCGAATCCTTAAATTCATGCAATGTTGATCTATAAAATATTTTGACCAAATTTGGAGATGACACATATAATGTTGCATCATGTGGAGTTTACTCATAGGATTATCCCATACTCTAAAAATATCACATACTCTACTCTCTCTATCATTCATAGGGATAGGATTCTTATTCTTATGGGTTTTTAGGAACTTGATTTTAGGAATAGCTTCTTGTCGACATTATTTTTACCCAATTCTCAAATTTGGATTCTTTCCCTCCTATAACTCTTTTAACCTTTGTATCATTACATCAATCTTATCTTTGATCTTGGGGTTCATTACTCGAGCTCTCCCCATAATCCTCAATCTTCTCAATATTATTGCAACCTCAATTTCTTATACTTTTGTGGATAACATTTTTTGCACAATAGGAAATTGAATCTTGTTATGCAATCATTCTACAAACTAGGTTGCTTTACCAACATCATCAAAGTTAAAATTATTTTTATTCATTACATCAGGAAAATAGAGTTTATATTCCAAAATTGGTTCTCTTGGTTTATGTTTTATCTCTTCTAAATCTTATATGGTTTGGCCCATGCACTTACTACTTTTAAATTATATAACTAGTGCATCCTGCACAACTTTTAAGGAACTAATCTCAAAATATTGGTTTATAAAAACTCTAGATATCTACCCTAAAAATTTCCTATGAGTTCATATTTTTTATGACCTCATTAGTAATCCCTTGTACACCCTAGTTCATATCACATATTAATAATTAGTTATCGGGTCAATGGATCCATCATATGGATGTAAATTCATGTAAGGGTTAGCAACATGTGTCATTCAACCTCCTCTAATTGAATGACTCCTCCTTATTGAGTAGGGTTGTTACCTAGATTATAATTAGATTGTGTAAGTTGGTGAATATTACTTACACACACTCAAAATTTCAAAACCGGATGTGCAATACAAATTCTCACAATAAGAGGAATTGGTATTATATTATGTAGACTTGGGGATACTTACTTTATACTTCAAACTTATTGATTTTTTATTACTATACTCTGTACTTCTTATTTTACCAGCACTGACATAAATATGCAATGACTATGTACAAGGTAAAATATTGGCTCCTTTAATATTTCCTCTATTTCTATGTATGCGGCTATTAAAGCCAAATTTATCTTGTATCTCTCTCAATCTTCATTTTTATGATCTAATTTCTTGTAAAATACCAATATGTTATAACTCACTTGAATAATCCATAGTAATCAATTATATATTTGGTATTAGGGACATATATCCTATAAAAGGGGCACTATTGTCTTCTCTAAGCTTATATGGATCATGAATTAACTCCTTAGTGTAGATTACTCATTCCTTATCTATATAATACATATGTGTACAATTGGGGTTTTCCATTACATTCCAAATCTAATCCAAACTAATTCCATATATATATCCTTCTTTTCCTCTTCCTTTTCCTTGGTCACTTCTATCCTTTCCTCTATCCTTCCATTAGGGTCCATATATTGTTGTATGCCCTCCTAATCAGTTCTATTCTCCTCTTCCTTTTCATACCATGTCCTTTCTAGAGATATCTTTATCTTCAAATTTCATCCCAATACTAGTGCCTCCCCATCTATTTATTTTTCTTTCCTCTCTCGTAACATTTCTAATCTTAGTTTCATCTCTTTGATCCTATTCAAACCCTTCAGGGGTCTATTCATTTCTATCCCCTTCCCCTTCATCTCCCTCTTCTAAAATCACATATCTATTTAACCTACCCTATTACTCAATGTCCCAAGGAATTGACACCATTTCCTTTTCCATCACCAAAATTTTCACTAATAAGGGCATTTTATTAACAAAATTTCCCCACAATCCAAAAATAAACTATTATTTCGTAGAATCAAAATAACAAAAAAATTGCACAACAATTTCACTTATGTAAAAATTAATTGTAATTCACAACTATGGTCCACTTGGTATCCAAATTGCAATTTTTTTCTAAATTGTATTTTTTTCCAAACGTACTCTTAGTTGACTCCCATTTTATGACAATAATATTCCAGTTTAGATAACCATAAAACTGATTACTCTAAGATATCACACAATAATCTTGTGAATATCACCATATATTTTCTATAATTTGATCCTTTTCTTAGAGATTCCCATCAAAACTACTTCATCTTCCACAAAAGGTTTCATATTATCCTCTAACCATATATCTACATCCATTTATATTGGTATCCATCTTAACATTTGCAAATCTTGGAAATGGAACCATTGTTAGTGTACACACCAAAATATGCACAAAATCATTATTACATCATGATTTTGTTACACTTTCATAAACACGAGTTCTAAACCTTGAAGCTAGATCTTAGTGGCATATCCACTTCCTCTTTTTCCTTTGTTTCTTGGTTTGTCTAATCTTGTGTTAATGTTTCACTTTTCTATCATGATTTTATTACAAGCTACAAAGATCCCTAGTTATGTCATTCTTCATTTTTGTCCAACATTTTTTTGGTCAAAAACCATACAAATGAGTCAAAATTGTATATGCGTTCCAAACCTAGTTGTACAATCCTTGACCCCTTTTTTTTATCTAATTTTTTATCTTCTCATTTGATCCATTAGTATTTTTAATGTACCTTTCTTATGTTATGGGTTGGCCTTTCTAACCACTGAGCTTAATAATTCAAGTTAAATCCTATATAAAAGTCTAATGTTAGCATTTATTATCCAGAAATCATCTATCTATCTACCATCTACTGATCTAAAGAAGCAAGAGACACATTTGTATACTATATACACAATGTAAGAGGCATACATATGAATTTTTCATCTACACACAAGGGTTATATTAGTATGAAGTAGCATAGCCCATTATCGGTGTTGAGGCACAAGGGCCAACCTAGGTCAAGGGATAGTTGCATGCACATCAACACAAAGCAATATATGAGAACTACATTGAGTCTAAAATGTAGTGTAACGCTCGGTGACTCACAAATGGGTTGATCACTAAGGTCATTTTGACTCAAGAATTTGCATATTTATTTTTAGAGATAATTATTTCTTGAGTGTGTTGCAAGATAGCTAGGGTTTTTACAATTTCAAGTGTGACATCCAGGGTTTTGTGTGAAGTTAAAGGTAGACAAAGAATGACACATAAAGATAATTACAAGATGTAATTCCTTGTTTCTTATTGGTGAAATACCATACAATTTTATCTATACCATACCATATATTCCTTCCCTTTTTGTATAGTCATGAATAAAGGGATCCAAATATAGAGTAGTTGATTTTACCATTTTCCATATTTTTTCCTACCCATATCACTCATCGACACACTCTGAAAAATTTCAAAACTAGATAAGTTCCTCTTTCCACCTTATTTACAATTTAAATTGTGTGTATTTGTTATATATTTTGATTGGATTGTTGTGCACTTATTTTATATAATATGTAGCATAAATATGATTTTTTATAAGCTTAGTTACTATAGTCTGATTCATAAAACCTAATTAAAATTAGTTAGGGTGGTAGAATTGGCATTGGTACCTTTAACTATTCATCATGACATGTTAATTATGTTATAATATAAGAATTCTTAAAAAAGTATTTTTAGGCTATCAACAATGTGGAATAAGACTTGATTTCAACAAACGTTATAGTTTAATAAAAGGTTAAGGATTTGTAAAATGGAAAAGCATAGAATTGGAAACATATAAGATACAGATATAAATAATACAAAACAATGGGATTTTATTACTATTCAAAACTAAATACAACCATAATATATCAATAATCAACCTTTTGCATAATGCTATTACATCATTTGATACATCTAAGGTGACTTTTGGCCTCCCTATTTCTTCATATTATTTGTTTGGTCTAGGGGATACTTTCATATTATCTTCCTAGCTGAGAGGAGATATACATGTCTTCTATTTATTTTTTCTACATTATTCCTAAACATTTTCCATTGCACACTTATAAAATTTATACAAAATACATCAAGTCATATTTTAGGCTAAAAATTCTTTTGACATGTTCCAATAAGTACTTTAGACTATCATGATATATCATCATCTTAATGCTTCCACCCACTAGACATGGTCTCCATTGTTTGATGACATAGATAATAGCCATCATCTCCTTCTCATAGATACGATTTATATCAATCTTTGTTTTGACCCGTGACTCTCAAATGAAATAGGTCATCATCCCTACATGAGTACTAAACCTATTCCATTCTAGATTACATCACATTCCAAAATAAAGGTCTTTAAATAATTAATGGTTTATAGGAATAAAGTGGTGCATAAGGCCTCCTTTAACTTCTTAAATTCCTTGGGGATGTCTTTATTCCATTATAAGGATTCATTATTCAATAAATTTTTGAGTGATGTTACTATAAGTTTCATAAAACAATAGTAGTAACTTATTAGAACAATGAAACCCTAGAGGTTCTTGAGGGTTTTATAGAACTTTCCATTTTACCATGGCTTTGATCTTGTAAGGGTCCACTTTTACAACTTCATTTGAAAATATGTGACCCAAGTACTCTACCTCTTTCACTCCAAAATATCACTCGAAGGCTTAGCTTAAATTTGATATTGGTTCAGATTGATTGACACATGATCCACATGTTGCAAGAATTCATTTGATTATATATACACATTCCATTAAAAAAATGCATGGAAATATTTTTTCATTTATGACTAAAAGACATTATTCATTAAAAATTTAAATGTACATGGTGCATTTATGAAACAAAAAGGCATCACAAAAAAATCATAGTTTCCCTCATGAATTTGAGAGTTATCCTATTTATATCCTTATATCTAATATGGATATAAATTTATCCCAAGGAAGATCAAGTTTAGTGTAGTAACAACATCATCCAAATCATCTAATCAATAATCAATTATCAGAATGGGAATATTATCTTAGATGTTGTACTTGTTGAGCTCTCTGTAATATCAACACATACACCAGGTCTTATCCTTTTGATGCACCATTACTACTCGAGATAAATACACAATTTGGGTATTTCGGATAATGATTTCGTCCAATATCTAATGTACCATCTTATCAATCTTAATCTTTTGGATTTATTGGTATCTCTAAGGGTGGATATTGGGTGGTTAATTCCCTAGTATCATTGAATGAAATGATCATGATATTTTTGGTGGTATCTCTTTTTGGATTTCTTCAATAAAAATAAGTGACCATTAATAATCACTTGTAACTCATGCATTGTAGACATCCTTGTTAGTATTTATTTTGGGGAAAATATTTGTGCTACAAACCCATATACTCTTTTTTATAATCTTATGCATTGATTAGAATCAACTAGTTGTGGGGTTTTTTCATATAATCCATATAGTTGAAATTTCCTTCCTCCAAATGAAAATACATGAACAAATCCTCTCTTTTTTTTGAGGTTATGATCCATAAGACTAAGAAAATGATTTATACTCCTCCCATTTGGTGTAGAAAACATATGAGATTCTAGTTTGTACTCATCAATAGATATCTCAATTTTGTAGAATTTCCATGAAAAATTGATTCTACCACTATCCACAATCATGAAATGTAATCATGGGTATAGATAAATAAAATAGTTCAAGTGTGTCACCAAATTATTTTGATTAAATTATGTTTACTCTCCAATTCAACTAACACTAAGACCTCTAAGTTTCCTTTCAAAACCTATGAAATTTAGGGTTTGTGAAGTGAAAATACATATAATTACACGGTGAATTTTTTTTTTTTTTTTTGGGAGTCTTTGGATCCTTACTTAGGCTCTTCAAACTCACCTACTACTTCCTCATCCTTTTAGTCTTCATTGGTACCTATTATGTATAATAATTCCTTATACGTACATTTATGTCCTCATTTTTATTTGTTTTCCTAATTGAAACACAACCCTTTTGAAAATTTCTCTTAAATTTGCTGAAGATTCAATTTAATAGGATGCAAAAATGATTTTTTCTAGAGTCGGTGACCCCTACAAATAGTGAATTACTATTGTTTGACCATGTCTCATTCTTATGCCTTACAGAGGAAGACAATGTACTTTAATGCAAAATTGGGATTAAAAATTGAACATTAAGCTAGATGCCCACCCAATAATAAGTATTTTAGGTTATAATTTTTGATATGCTCCTCATATAAGGAAAGATATTGGAATTATTCAGTCTAATATTTTATAGCACATGCATGTGTTAGTTTTTCTAACGGATTGAATTATTTATCTCGCCACATTGTTATAGCAATCAAGTGGTCGTAAGGCCACTATTCTTGTATTGAGTGTAGAACCACTTATACCAAATGAAATTATTTGGTTTCAAACAAAAATATGATATTTACACCATTTATGAACAAGGAATCTAATTTAAATCAAAGATATTATCCATTTGATTGATCCATGTGATAGGGTCCTCCCCATAAAATTTTTGTATATATAATTTTGGTAACATGTTCCAAAAATAAAATTGCGACAAGGTGCACTTGAGGCATTGTTATATTTATATTTAGATTATTCTAGAATGGAGGCCCCGAGTGAAAAGAAAAAATCACCACAAAAAAGTTATAATTTGTGGAACTTTTGTGATGATTTCATCTTGCATTGAGTCCAATCTATCATAGTGTTACGTGTATAGCTAAATATTATTTGTTAGCCATCTGTCTTATACCTCTTCATGGAGTTTGATTAAAACCATTTTACTAAAAGTTATTTAAACATCACCAATAATAATATTCAACTTAGTGTTGTCAAATTGTATATTTAGTAATGGTTGTAATCCAAATCTAAATATAGTCATTTAAGTTAAATGTTGTGATGTTCTCCTCATATAAGGAAAGGTATTGGAATTATTGATTATAATATTTGACAACACCTATTTTTTTGCACTTTTCTATCTAGTTGAAGTAGTCCTCTCCCAAACTGTTTTAGTTCATCTATAGTTCATTAATAAACACTAACCAAATTCAAATTGATTTCCTTAGTTCTAGGCACAAATATGATATTTTTACCTTATGTACACACAAGGATTCTAAGTTAAATTTAAAAACTTCTCTATTTGATTGATTTATGTGAAAATATCTTTCCCATTGATATTTTGCATCTCCACTTTGGTTGTATGTTCCAAGCATCGAATTGGGACAAGATATGGTATGAAGTGGTGTTGTATTTGTATTTTTAATTCTTTGGCTTATAGATGACAAGTAATGAGAGAATGTCACTATGAAAGTTGAAATTTTGGGAACTTGTGTAATGCTTTATCTTGCCATACCTCACACCTTTTCTTTGAGTTGGGTTAATACTATTATATATAAAAAAATTGACTCCATCTTTTCCTTTCTTGGTGTTGTCCTTCCTAGAGAGACATGCTCATTCCATGGTCTTTATTTTGTGGTTATATCATGTAAAATGCTAGGATTTAGAGTTTAGGGTTTATTATTTTGGTTTTTAAGTTTTATAATTCAAGATTTAGGGTTTGTGGTTTAAGGTCAAGGGTTTAAGTTTTAGGGTTAAGAGATCAAGGTTCATAGAATTATATTTTAGGGATAAAAAATAAGGTTATTAATGTATTATATTGTTGCGATCATCTATTTGAGATGAATCTAATGATTGTTATTATAAAATGGTGTAAAAATATGAAAAATAGGGCTACCAATGATTAGTGTTGTTGTGATTGTCTTGTTGAGATGAATCTAATGACTATGCTTTTGTGCAAGTGTGTGAAAAACTTTTTGACTATTTTGTCTTAAAATCCTCGATACTAAATTGATGGAAAAATAAATTTATTCTAGATGACATGCTATATTTTTTCAGTCCTATGATTTGTACAAAACATACTAGGCAATAATAGAAAAGTATGCACTACATAAAATAGAACAAATATACTCAATATGATTAAGATAAAAGCAAAAAATGGAAGTACATGAATCATGCACTTCAAGGGGGAAACCTCCAAACCTTATAATAAAAAAGAATATGTATTATGATGTTTACGTACTCAACCACTACCTCCTATATATACCCCACGTAGGGTATGGTTAATCCATAAGTTGATTCTACTAAAAATATGAAAACACGTAGGAATGTGATATGAAAAGTAAATATATTATGATAGCCGTAAGCCAACCATACATATCCCAATGCACATTATAGGTTAAGTTCATAACATCTAAGAGGATTTAGGAGGATTATGAAATTACAAGTTGTTATGAGGATATGCACAAATACACAAACACATGGAACTTTCATTGGATGTCAAGTAAAAATAGGTATCTCATTTTTATTTACTTTTTCTAGTCACTCATGTTTGTGTAGGGATCGTAAGTGTGGCTTTTTAGGTTCCAAGGCTCGACATCCTAATAATAAAATACTTACATTTGTACTAATATTTGTATTCATATCATGTGTGCTAATTTGAAAAGTGCATTACCCCTAATTTGTGGTTACATATGCACCTTTTGTACCTATTTTATATGTGATAATTTGAAGAGTGCTTACCCTCTACTTTCTCGGTTAAGTATGCACCCCAATGGGAGGTAAAATGTAGACACTACAAAATATCCCTCTAGTAAATATTTCACATTATTTTATATACGGTGTACACATTTTCCTTATATGTATTGAATGGATCGAATTTGACATTATTGAACAATTATATGACCTCGAAAGATTGAACCAATTTTGGATATTCCCATGTGAGCTCCACAAACCATGTGATCATATTGTTCCAAAGTCATGAATGTATGTATGGGCATAGCATGTTTTTTTGTGCCACCTTTTAAATCGGATGACCTCATCCGTATGTTTTGGATTTCATGTTTCTTGTCATTAGAAGTTGGTCATTGAGGTTGGATATTTTTTCAAGCAAAAAATATGAGCTTCAACCATAGCATGTGGGAAAAATTACCTCCTCAAATAAAGGGTATGCACCTATTTATTACTATTTTAAACACACAAGAGAGTATTCACAATATTTACCCTATTTTAACCATTGGAAGTTAGGATCTCATCCCAATAGATTTATTATCGTAGAATGAAATATACATCGAGAATGGAAGAATTTTTAGAGAGTAAGGATAAGGAGTAGAAGCATTTGAATGAATAGTAGTAATTTGATTTTTATTTGGAAAATGTAGATTTGAAGATACTAACATGAGATAAAAAATAATAAATTGATTAAAGATATAAGGAACAATACACTGGAATCTAAAGAATAGTATAATGCATTGAACTTAAGAACAATACTTTAAATAAAGAAATAACACTTCAACACACAATTTGTAATGTATCTCTTATATTCCTTATCACAAAAGATTGAAAACATAAATTTTTTCTTCTCTTTAACAACTCCAACTTATATGAATTTTGTTCCAAAAATCCCAACCTTTGATAATGCCTCAACATTTTACATTTATAGAGAAGGGAAAGAGAGAAAGGACGAGGTTGTTTAGATTGCATTCTAAAAATAAAAAATACACATTAAGAGCTTCCTTGACTGGTTCTAATAAAATGAAAAAGTGAACTTGTAGATCTAAATGATGTCGCGACATCTAAAAAATTTACACTCTTGATGTACGAAAGAAAAAACATGGAAAGGATATAATTAGATTTCTTTTTCAGTTTCTTGTTTAGCTTTCCTAAGACGATATTCTTTGAATTTATGAACAAAATCTTGTTTTTATTTTCCATAAGATCTATATGAATACCGGTTTAGAACGTCACATGTGTCGACTACGTTAATCACCCTCATAGGGAATTTCTAGAATTGTCTCGATGTTTTGGAAAAAAATCTTAAAACATTTTGGTACAAAACCAACTTGTCAATTGTTTCCAAATAAATAATTTTTTCTCGTGAGGAATATTTTTCGACTAAATCCTTGAATTCTTTGAAGATTTCATCAGCTGAAATAAATTTAATTCATCATCCATGACATGATGAAGGATCTTGGAAAATTCATCATCTATGTCATTGGTGAAATCCATTTTCTCCTCTCTCGTGGTCTTTTGAATCCTTTCACAGATGCTTTCAAATTATTGACTCAAAATTCAATGGCCTTGTAGAACTTGAAGTGTCTATCTCTTTCACATTTTCCCCCTTCTTAAATAAGGATATCTGAATCAACCTTCTTAAGCAAGCTAAAAGCTTCTAAGGTCAACTTCAAATTACCGCATTATTCTTGATCTCATTATTCATTTGTTCAATAGCCAACCGTTCCTTTTCAATATCATTATAGACATCGATAATGTCTCGATCATCATCTTACGATGAGTCAAGAGGTGTTCAATCCACTATCTATTACTTGGCCCTTTTTTCAAAATTTTCAATTTTTTCAATCTCTCGATATGGATGACATGCCAAAACTAACTAAATCCAGAGAGTGAAATGTTGTTGGTTTGTATAGATTTAGAAGGATGGTTGTCATTTTCTCCAAAATTTCCTTCAACTAATCCTTGGTGGTTTTGGTTTCTTGAACAAGATGTCCATCGCAACCTACACATCTTGTTGTGCATCTTCAATAATAACTTTCCCAGTGCCTTTGGTTATTTATTATTTGGAATCAATGATGTCTTCCTTGGTCTTATCTATAGGATGCATAGCAATATCATTGAACCTTTGGCTTAATGCATCAAAGGTGATGTGAGAAATGGTCTTGGGTTTCCTATATGCTTGAGATGTGACAAGAGTCAACATGCTGAAATAAAAGGCCTCGAGAGGAACAACCTTCTTCCTCTTTTTGGAGTTTCGCTATTAGCCAAGATGGAACAAAAGAGGAGGGTTCTTATTGAGGAGGAGAAGTGATCATCAAAGTGGTACTAGGAGGAGTAAGAAAATTGGTCACCAAGGATGGAGGAGTGGATAAATGATCATGGAAACAACTAAGGATGAGGGAGGGAAGGAGGTCATGGAGGATAAATTAGTGGATGGAGAGGGGAATTGGGTTATGTGAGGAGAACCCAAATTCATACTTATCCCAAATGAGAGAGGAGAAAGGGATGAGAAGACTTGTGACATAAGTGACACATGAGGAGATGAAGGAGAATGACAATAAATGGGAGTGGTAGGAGAAAATACCGATGATAACTAAAGGAATGAAGATTATGGAAATGATGAAACAAGAGGATAAGATGGGTGAGGAGAGGAAACATGTAAATAGGATGTGATAGGAAGAGTATCCTATCAAAAAAAGGTCAGGGGAGAAGAATCCATGATGCCAACTGATGTCACTTATGTTCATTAAGGATAAGTAAAATTGACCACAACGACAGTAGTTGATGGACAAGGAGGATTCTTTTCACCACTATTATAGAACTTGAATTTTAAATTCTTCTCAATTAATTCAATTTTATATTTTCTTCCTGAGATTGACCCACCTCCGACATAGAAGTTATCTGTCACTTTTTTGAATTCATGGTCATTGGGATGAATATTCATTTAGTACAACCAAGAATTGGTTCATAGAAGAATCTGAGCTACTCTCCCCTTAATAGATGTATTTTTTTAATTGAACAAGAAATAAGGGAAATACTAAGCTCTCAAGATTCATCTGAGTATAAATGGGATCCAATACTTCCCCATCATCAACAACGTCCCGAGGGATAGTTTCAAGGTTGTATAATGTTACCTCATCCAAATTTAAGAAAAATAAATTTTTGTTCCTTAATTCAATCTCATCCTTGTAATCAACCTAAATATTTTTATGTTAGGGACAATAAAATGCAATGATCCATAAGTCTTCAATACACCTTGATAATAAAATCCAGGTCTTGAATGGAGAGACTTCTTGATCATTTCCTGCATTTTAATTGTAATGTTCTTAGCCTTAATTACTAATGTCCAAATATAATGGTAGATATATATATGGGGACATGGATACCAACCTTTTTTTTACTTTGTTGGAATATGTGAAGGTCCAATAGTTCTCTAACCAATTCCATTAGAATCAACCCGTCACTTGGAAATATGGGTAGTAGATACGGTGACCCTAATGTTCTTACTAAAAGGTAGGTTAATGTGGGTAATTTTAGGAAGAGATAACCGCAATGATAAATTACATTCCAAGATGTATCATTGTACCAATGCCTTGAAATATCTTTATCCAATCTATAAATGATGATATATAAAAAGGAATCTCACCCTCCCGAAATGGCTCAAGATTTACTCCAATATCAACCGGGGGTAGAAGTTTTTGTAGTCATAAAACCAAACACTTACTATTATAATTATACCGCAAAGTATGTTATTTGATATATGGATCTTTTGTAAGAAAAATATTCACTAATGACCCATCCCCTAGTCTCGTCATTAGTTGTTTGGTCATTGTCATTGAGTGTGTTGCACGCATTAGTTACTTATACGCTTTTGGTCATCTATAAGGGATTCTTAGTTATCTTTATTCACTTAGTTTTCATCTCTAGTATTTGAATAGGGAACTTAAGGAGGGATTAGGGTGCTCATGGGTGCCCCGATCCTCATTTCTAGGCACCCTGGTCCCCGTCACACTTGGTTTTAATTTAGAGGTTCAAGGTTGGTCTTTGTAATTTTCACTCCCATCCCACTAGGTACTAGTCAGCATATCAGGTCATTAGTGTCAAAATTTGATAAAGAGACTCTTATATAAACACAAAATACACATTATCTTATGGGAATACTATTTCTACTAAGGGTTAGCTCTCTACATATAGATAGGGACTACATTTTGGCACTATTTGCATCACACACTTTGCGTAGGAAAGGGAAGTCTATTTTATTCCATCCACCAGTTTGCATTCTATCCAGCTATTTCCCATTATCTCCGCATCATTGGCACTATGACACCCTAGGAACATCATTGAAAAAAATACACATAACTACATTAGGTCTATGATGTAGTGCAATTCTTAGTTGTAAGTCCACCATTGTGGTCGCTAAGGAAAGTTTGACACCCTGATATGAATCTTTATTTTTTTAGGGGTTTGATGCTTATTATGGGGTTTTGTAGGTAATTATTTACTACATTTTTTGGTGTCATCGATGAAGCTAGTGTGACATCCACTTGAAAAAGGTTAGTTATTGGGAATACCTAATGACCAAATCAGACTTAGGTTTCAAGCTATTCTATAGACCAGTGGGTACCCATATTGAAGACTAGGGTGCCCACAGGCATCCTAATCCTTCCCCAAGTTCCCCATTCCATCCAAATATCCATCTACTACAACTTTCTAATGTGTGTTGTGTCACTCTACTATGTCCATTCATCATCCCATTCAATCTCATAACATAGCAAGATAAGTCATTTTCAAGTTAGTAACGTTTCCCTCCTATTTCAATTATTTCATTTAATTTAAAATATCAAATAACATAGTTATGATTTACATTCTAGTTTATTTTAGTTATTGCATTTTTGTACTTCTTAGATTAACTTTTAAAATCATATTTTAGTTAATCATTTTGGTGAACCCGTACTTTAGAATTTTTTTCCCTAGGATCCACTTCAAACCCTAATGGCTAAGGATATTCCATGTTCTTCTCGACCCATCATATCTCATTTTAGCAACAATCCTATCTATGATGAGGCCATCATCGATGAGCTCACAAATATTTATAGTAATCCTACTATACCAGATGATATTCAACAACTCTTAGATGGTCAACAATATGTGCCTACTAGTTTTGAAAATTCTCTCATTGGCATTAATATCATCTTAACTCCAGTAGCCTTCACTCATTATACACCATGCTATATGGATACTAGTGATCCTCCTTCTGATCTTTCTAAGGAAATTCTAGATGATTCTCTTATCGATTACATGCTTGGTATTGAAAATCACTCACATGTGCATACTGATTCTTCTCCTAGTCAAACCACTATTATAGTTCCATCTCATGATTCTTCTACTTCTGATATTACTTCTCATCATTCATCACATACTAGTTCTCATACACCTTCATATTATGTTGATGATCCTATCGATAGTACGCTTAATGACATTCTCATATTTGAGTCTTTAGGAGATGTTGATGACATAATTGATAGCCATTATTCTCCTAATTTTAATTATGTCAAGTGTGAATCTCCATAGCCAATTTCTCCTGAGGTTACATCTAGCACAATGCATGATTTTTCTCCATATGTTGGTTATTTTTCTCGTATGATTTCATCTCCTCTTATCACATCATCTACACCTATTAGTTCATCTTCTCCTATTGTTGTGTCTCCATCAGTTGCTTCACCTCCTAGGGATGTTTTTAATGCTACTCCTACTACTGATATAGGTATTTTATCTATATCATATACTATAACTTCTTCAACACCCATTCCTAGTGTGCCTTTAGCATTGGAATCTCATTTATCTTCTTATGACATTCCTATTATCACCCACAATGGAAAGTCACAACCACTCAATACCTTATTTCCATCTTCTACTATTCCTTCGTAGGATATCATATCTCACATGCATGTTTTAGGTCAAATACAATCTCAATTTTAATCACTCACTTTAGAAAGTAGGGCTTCCTATGGTTCTATTGTTAACAACTCATTACATGGTAATCATATTCCAAAAAATACTAATAATTTTGCATTTCCTAAAGACTTTATTATGCCTACATTCACATTTTTTGATGGTACTGGTGACCCTCATGCACATCTTCAACATTACCACATGGATATGGACCCCTATTCTATTGATAGGTTATTGATTAACACAGCTTTGACATAGTCTTATTGATGAGGCTTTACAATGGTACACTCATCTTCCATTTGGGTCCATTAGCACTTATTATGACATGGAGGATGTTTTTCTCCATCATTTTATCATCAATAATGGCCCTAGAGTTACTTATGACTACTTACCTAATTTACATTAAGGATCATCAAAATCTATCAAGGATTATATCTTATGGTTCAATGCTTATATGCATCAACTAGTATTCCAACCTATTAATTTAGAGAATAAATTCATTTTCTATCATGGTTTGATTCTTGTGCTTAAGAAAATATTGCAATATGATACATGTGAGTCATTCATTCTTCTATGCTACAAATTCATAGACCTAGAACAAGATATTATTTCAACACATGTCATTGATCCTCCACGTACCTCCACTTATATTGTATCATCTAGTGCTCCTCCATTGACATCAGTTGAGCATCCTACACAGTCTCCATCTTGACCTAGCAAGCAAGCTCAACCTACTCTATCACGGAAGCCCTTCTTCTCCTCCTTTGTGACATACTACTTCTCTATCTACGCAATTTATTTTGCGTGATCCATTACGCTTCTCTCATCACGATTAACCACATGATGTGTTTCATAATTTACTTGAAAATGTCTAATTAACTTACCATCTAACCAACATCAATTACAATGTCAGCGTGATCAACCTTAATATAATTATCATCATATTAATGGCATAGGGAAAATGATTTCTTTTCCCTTCATGATAGATTACAACAATTAGAGGATAAGGGAATAATTTCCTTTGGCTCTCACTCACGTGAGCGGTCCATCTCTCCTCTACCTCATCAACAAGTTTCTACTCCGGCTGATTCATCTCTTCATCTAGTGCTCAGCTCATAGTGCATCCACAAATGTATTTTTTTCACTCATGCACACTCTCCACCACATCCATACATTATCAGCATCATCACATCAATAACATCCACTTCATCCACATTGGATTTCACATCCCTAAGTATTTTCTCATCCCATCACCGCTCCATATGATATTCAGTTTGGTTCATATGCTCACATTGCTTCCAAGCCACATGCTTCCATTAATTCATGTCGCCTCGGTCTCTCGGTAGGTGATTTCTATCGCCTTACCCTTGATGACTCACTTTTGTTCTTACGGTTCTTACATGACTGTTGATGGTTTTTCTATAAGAAATTTTCATCATGCACTTTGTTGTTTCATCTAGCACACTCTATCATTTACTGATGATGCACTCATTTTTAAGTAGTTCATTATTTACCGTTGAGGGTCTTAACTCTATGAACCAACTCATCCATACATTAGGGGCATAATTACTCTTCTTTCCCCATATTTATCACACTAAAAGATTACAATCACATTACATTATCATGTCAACACACATTCATCATAACAAATTATTTTGGAAATCATACATTATCTATTTTTACATACATTCTACTATACCCACTATACTAACTATGCATTACAAGTTCCATTCAACAAATATGCATCTCACTCAACTCATCAATATGATTACATATGTTACCTATCACATTACACATTTTTTCTATCAATACCAACATCATAGTGCAAGTCTACATCAACTAACATGAACAATATCCAACACATCACATACATTACAACAATAATCACGTGATCATACACAATGAAATGTAATTACCATACATTAATACAATATATATATATATATATATATATATATCCATTATAATCATGATTTTAAATATCTTTCATCACTAAGGGGCAAGTCCCCTACATCATCTATAATAATACACATCAAAACGCATCATCACTATCACTCTCGAGTCGCTAGAGCATTAAAATTTGATGCCTCACCACTAACTCTACGTTGTTGGTCATAACCTCAATACCTCTCAACCTTCCTCCATGTTAGTGTAACCTCAATAGAGTGATATGAAAATTGACGTTGTAACTTGACATAGCATGAAAACACATCCTCGCACCAAGGGGCCACCACCTTCCTCCTTTCAGGATCATGGAGTCTCTTCACATGCCTCATCCATATCACCTAAAAATACAATGAATGTCATTGCATCTATGGCCACTAGCTCAAACAAATGGGCATGCTCACCTATAATGTCGTCAATGCACTCTAACATCCCACCATCCATGAGTACATTAGTGGGCACATTCTCGCATCAATGTGTGGATGGATGTGTCCATTATCAAGGACCAATATGTGTCACCTACAAGAAAAATTAAATAACGTATCAAATAACCATCATTATCACATAGGTAAACAAAAAATACATAAACAATAACTATGTAAACATTCATGCTCCACTATCACTGCTTCATTGTATTATTGGGGGCATGGGCTTCCCCCTCTCCTCCTCCTCCCTATAGTAACCCCATTACATATGTGAACAATAAAAATAAGAATACCCATCAATGTGCCACCCACCATGCATGGTACTCATTTGCACACCCCGCATCATCTAAGTCTATCATCTCTATCGACGCATCTACCTCATCTAGCCTAGGAGGTAATATCTCGATCTCTTATGGGCTTTGGTCTAGCTCAACCTCCTAGGTGCTTTAATATATCTCAACCATATATCTAGCTCGGGGGCACATCCCGAGCTATGCCAAACTATCCTAAGAAATTGATCCTCCAACCACATAGTTTGATGTACACACCATAACTCTACATCATCCTCCATAATCACGGTATGGCCTTCATACAAGTGCCTAATGCCCTATAAGTATCAGTGTCCATCTTACACCCATGCACAATAATCCATCTCCTTGCAAATATATTTGGCCTATCCCACTCTACTCATGGACCTCCAACTGGCCTCAACATAGATATATGCTCATACATCCATACATTCAATAGTGTGGTGGCTCCTATCCCACAATCATGCTCCTCCTAAGTAAACCTATATAGATCTCTTTATAGGTAGTCCAATACACATCTTGCCCATGCATATGTAGTACTACCCTCATCTATCTAGTGACATATGTCATGCATCACCTCCTCCCTCTCTGCGATAGATGAAGCAATAACAACGAAAATGAACTTTCGCAAACATGGAACCCCAAACCTCAAAATAGCATCCAAACTAATATGGGCCTTAGCAGGTACTCAAGTCCCCACAAAATTCTAGAAACTTACATCTCCCTCTCCATATCCTCGTACTCTTTCTCCAAAAATGGCAATCACAATATGCGATACACATCCTCTAAGGTAAATGTCATATCACCCGAAGGAAACAAAAACATACAAGTATCTGCGTACCACCTATCGCATAAGGTTGTCAACATAGGAATATTGTGGGAACATCCTCTATCTCCGCACTATGTGTCACATGCCGATATGGTCCATAACATCCAAATCATCGTATGACAGTGCTCAAACGAAACAAATTACTCAAGTGATGAGTGTTTCACTAGAATCTTAGTAGATTAATGAAATAGATAAAGGCGTATAGGCCAAGGAGGAATACCTATTATAATGTTGGTTGAAGTTTATGCACGTGTTCTGATTTCTGATCTAAATAGGTTGTGTGAGCTTCCTTTTAGCTAGGAGGAACTACCTGAAATAAAAAGTAGGACCACAAAACATAGTTAATAGAAAATTTTAGTGGATTTCCTACCATGAGCTAGATCCAGGAAGTGTGATACTTCCTCGATGGTTGTCAATCCACTGATATATAATTCAATATAAAATAAATGACCATGCAAATAAAATAATCTAATGTTAGTGTTCTGATTTAGGTATCTCATATTACTATCAATGTTAATCCAATTAGATGCTCTAATAATTAAACTGATGAAGGTCCTGGATAGGTTGTAGGCTAGGAAGGTGGTCTGAGGGTCATAGGTAGGGTTTGGGTAAAATATAGTGAAATTTGGGGTTGATTTGGGGGATTAGGAGGTTGGCTGGTCTAAGGTATTTTACCAAACACAGAGACCGAAGCTGGTCGGGTGAGTGGTGAAGGTTTAGGTATTAATGATGTTGGTTTAATGTGACCGATATCATCGCTTCGTGGGGGAATGGTAGAATGTTAAAATAAGGTGTTTAAGCTCTCTCTCGTGTCTCCACAAGAGAGTTGGTAGGATCTTGGTGAGGTTATAAGTTGGGTACTAGGTTTTGGTAAGGTTCTCAGTGAGGCTTTGGGGAAGTTAGCGGCAGGTTTAGTTGAAATTTGATAGGTGATACATTAACCGATGTTGGTCCGTGATCGATGCCTGAAGGGGTAACCAACAACAGCTAAGATAACTGATCGATGCAATTAGGGGTAATTTGGTAAATTTTGATAAAATGTAATTTTGGGCTTCTCGTGATTGTACAAAGAGTGAAGGAGGGATGATTGGGTTCATAATAATATGAGGAAGACTCAGAAGGTATAAAGGATAGGTAGGGAGATCTAGAAGGCTAGGGTGGCTGGATAGGTAGATGGGAAGGAAGATAGGGATGGAGGAATGCAGGGAAGAAGAAGACCTAATAAAAAAGGTAAAGAAAATATTAAGTAAGTACTAAAATGATGCGAAATCAAATATATTTACTTGTATTTTCCAAGTTTGATGTGTGAAAGATGGTGATGGTTGATCCGTGAAGAAATTGGTGGTCGGTGTCATGGCATTTCTTCCTGAAGTGCTATCCCGAATACCAATACCTTAGGATCAGTCTCAGGTACTTGTTTGGGCCTCTAGCTAAATGTATTATGTCTTCTTGATGCTGAGAAAGCTCTGGTTCGTGCTTGAATGTAGATATCTCTCTCAAAAATCAAACTGAGAAACCCGGGAAAAAGGTTCCAAATTGTATATATGGTAATTGAATATGGTTAGGGTGACTGAATTCAGTTGAGGATTAACTGACATTGGTTAAGGAAGGAAATCCTAGGTTTACCAAAAATAGCAGATCCTTGCTATTTTCAGCATGCTCTGATTGTCCATCCGGGTTTCAAGTGATGGTTAGCACTTAGATAAGTAGGAGTGTTGTTGGAGAAGGAATATGAATTTAATGTTATGGTTAGACTAAGTCCTAGTTGGTTAAGATAAGTGGAGACTTAGTCCTAGTTAATTAATACACTAAGAATAAGTTTATGGTGAGGTGTCTAGGTGATGTCGCTAGGTCAGGTGTAAATTAACTTAATTAAAGTAATTAAATTGAGTAATAGTGTGAGGATGAACATTAATTCAATTTTAACTAATTAAATTAATATGAATGTAGGGTAAGGGGTCATGGTTAGGTGAATACATTACATTAATTAATTAAAAGGGACCGAGGGGAGTGTGACCCACATTTGGTGTCTACATTTTCCCCTTTTTGTCGCGTAGCTTGTATTAGTAAGCGATGTGGACAAAAATAGGAGGTGGTTGCCCCAAATATAGGTAAGAGTGGGGTTTCCCAAGTAGGGATGAAGGTGAGGTTGCCCCAAGTGTGGGTGGAGGTGATCCCCCTCAAACCAGGAGTTGATGAGGTGTTAGACGGAGTCGGGAGTGGTTTGATCAATTGGTAAGTGATGAAAGTGAAGGTAGGTGAGTTGTAGGTAAGCGATGGGCACTTTAGGTAATGGGTAATGGGAAAGGGTCATATCAGGTAATAGGTAATGAAAATCAAACGCACACACATGTATAGATTGCAACATTGTACCAAGTTGAAGAGATTGCAAACTCTACATCATCCAAGGTTTATAGGTTTATCCAAACAAGGTTGAAGTGATTCAGGTATCCAGGGTACAGGATATGGTCTAGAAATATGACATAGGTTAGGTGCAGGAACATTTAGATATACTCTAATACACCAAAGGTTTTGTCGATAAACATTATGATTATAGGTAAGGTAAGGTCATTAGCCTAAACAACACGGGTAACAACATCACAAGGTATAATGAGTACACAAGTTCAAAGGTCACAAAAGGTTGTTCTGGTCAGTGTATGTAGGTCATGGCATGGGTAAGGATGATGTATAGGTAAATAACATGTCCCTAAACGTAATTAATGAAATGTATAGGTAGTTTATGCTAGTGGGTAGGGTGTAATAGGTGTTTGTGAGGTTATGAGGTATTTGAGTAGTAACGTTTATAGGCCATAGTGGGAAAATATGTAGGTGAAATGGTATTGGCAGTGAATGATTCGGTTATAAGGTTACCGAAGTTAGTTTAGTATGACCGATGCCGGTCATGTCACGTTAGGGTTAAAAAAGAAAAATCTATGTTTTATGGTTTCATTTTAACTTTTTGTCATTGGGGAAAATGATAGAGAGATAGTGCCTTCGTGGAAAGTGACAATACGAGACTTTGAGTTGAGTTGGCAAGCCATGTAGTGGGTGATTAGCATGTGATTGATGGGTCCATGAGATTGGTTTGATTGATTCGATTCATTTGGAGGCAAGTAATTGATTTGAACATGACAGAGGTGAGAGAGGGTTTAGGTGGACTACCGGCATAGCAGCCAGATGTGCCACCGAGGAGATGACACCGAGATGAGGTAGGAGGTAATTTGAATTGTTTATTTGGTTGAAAAGTGTGTTGTAAATGTGGTGTTTTATTTTATTGTAAATATGGGTGGGGTTTGTAAATTTAAATTTATGGGTAAAATGGAATGGAATGAAGGGTGGGAATAACATATGTAGGTAAAATAGGTTTGGGCATGAGGGTAGGGAAAGTTTGGGTAGGTGTTTGTAAGTATTTAGGTGATTTTGTGGAGTTTTTAAATAATGGGGGATGGGTTTGGGGTTTTTTTATCATGGCAGAGACCAACGTCGGTCTAGGTTTGGTGACGTCACCAACTTTTTGCCATTGTCAATGAGGGATAAGGTGATCAACACGGTAAAAGGGATCTCGATAACTATCAAGAAAAGCGGTGATGGTCAAGGAGACCGATCTTTGTGAAGGATGAAGAAAATAGGGGTAAGAAGGGTTAGTTTGGAAAGAAAAATAGGTGGGAAGGGGTAAATGAAGAGTGTATGTAGGGGGATGAGGGTAAAATGTGAGTTTGGTGGGATAAGATAGGTAAGTAGGTTCAATAATGTTAAGATGATGGGTCATGATTGTAAAGGGTAGTAGGCTTGTAGGTGAATTAGGTAAATGGGGTAGGCATGATTGATGTGGTTGGGTATGGTTTAGTGGGTAAGATGTAATTTTGGGGTAGGCAAGTCTTGACAATGTTGTGTTTGATGTTACAGGCTAGGGACTAGCTCAGGATGCGGGGACAGACTACCGACGTATTTAGTGCAAATGCAGGTCTTGCGTGATCGCAGAGGAGTGGGAGATTATGAAAGATGTTAGATTTATTGGGATTTGGCACTATAGGCGTATAGCTAGAGATCCTATCTTGATGGCCACACTCATCAATAGGTGTGATTTAGTGACCAACATGTTTTATTTAACAATGGGTGAGATGATTGTCACCTTAGAGGATGTCTACAAGATCCCGTAACTACCAATTATCGCAGAGTCAATGTATTCTATTTCGTCAGAGGCATTAGTGGAGCTGATAGTGGCTGTGTTTGGGGAGGTGATGGGTGAGCTGAGGTATCATAACATGATCATGAGTTATGGAGATATGTATGCAACCCATCCTCAGGAGACGAGGCTGGTTGTATTGATGATGGAGGCAGTATGTTGCTTCGCCTTACCAGATGCTGAGGGTGGGAGATTCCCATAAGCACTGATGGGAGTGCTCCAAGATATGATGGAGGAGAGGATCTACTTTTCCTGGGCACCAACATTCCTAGTGTAGCTATACAGGAGTTCTGGGCCTATGGGAGATTGTGGCGGTTTAGTTTGTGTTACACCTTTCTACTACATTGCTAGGAATACGAGCATATCATATGTGTGCGGATAGTTGGTTTACCATGAGATGATTGGTTTGGGGGTGGCTGAGTTAGAGTTGGATACAGACGGTGGGTACCAGTTGGTGGGAAGCACAAAAGGGCTAAGACCACACACAAAGTTTTATATTACAAATAGTTATTAGAGGGTCTTTTAGGGGTCGATATTGTGTGGGGACCCTACATTGGCTATCTATCGTATAGGGGTATGATGGAGGAGTTAGACGAACTTTAACTACTGAGGTGGATATAGGGGGCATTTCGGTGAGCACGAGATGATTCCTATAGATAGGGTTAGACAACATTTTGGACTTCCACAGGATGTGTCTCCACCCTTCCCATAGTACAGAGAGATGAGGTGGAGAGACCTATGTCTCTACCATGCCTGAGTGTACCGAAAAGGTAGGAGGATCAGCCAATAAATAGGTTGATTAATGATGCTGAGGTCACTGATGGATATAGGTGGTGGTACTTAGTATAGCTATGAGTAGTACCACCGAGACGAGGGTATCAAAACTTAGCCACCCTCACAATGTAGAGGGATACGTTACAGGGTTAGTTTCCTACCCTTCAGGCACATATTATAGTTTTACAAGGGAAACTTACTCGGGTCATAGAATCGGTTGCCCTTTTATAGGCTAAGGTGGTGGCCCTACGGCCCTAGGTACCACATGGAAAGTTGTGTGCACAGGTGGAGATAGAGATGGAGGATAGATGGTGACCTTACATGCACATGTAGTAGGGTTACAAGGCTAGATGACCCTTGTACATGCTCAAGTTTTGGACCTACAGCCTAGGTTTCAATACAAGTGCCTCCACATGCTCGCAGAGACAGGGTCTCATACTATAGGTAGTAGCAGTAATAGGGTTCATAGGGATAGGGACCGAGGCCGGTTTAGCAAGATAAAGCTCACAAAGTTACTATGAGACCTATGTTACCACCTCCAAATGTGTCGATGGTGAGGTTTAGGGATGCCCCGAGTGAGGCACGTTACTATTAGAATCACTTGACGGCCACTCGGGCTAGATGTCCCTTCCTATACCGAGTACAAGGTACAACATACAAATGAGTGTGAGGACTAGATTCTCGTACTCATAGCTCGAGAGAGCACATGGGGCAAATGAGCCCAAAGATAGGGTCAGGGTGAGGCTACAAGTTCACGGAGGCCACTCCTAGGTGAGGGTCAGGTGGAGATGAGACCGAGACTCATGGAGGGTGGGGAGATATAATTAGGGCACAAGACTAGAGGAGAGGAGGAGAAGACATATGAGACAGGTATGGATATCAGGTGGGGTGACGATTAGTCATCGGATATGATCAGTGTATTGATTTTTGATATATACCAGTCTGTGTGCCAATGATAGTGAGGTCAGTACATGAGATTTTTGATATTTTGAGTTTTATATTGGCCTACGTGCCAAAGATAGTGAGGATGTATCTGAGTGATTAAGATACTTGTATTTATTTGTATTTGTGTACATATGTATGGATACACAGACTTTCCTCGGTTATATTGATGATGAGAGTTATTGGATGGATAATGTATCTATGTTTTAATTTCCATTGTTATTTGTATGTGATGGAAACTAGGTGAATTAGGCATGATTGAGTTGAGGTCATGTAGGCATGGTTGAGGTAGGTCGGTTAGGCATGATTGAGTCAAGGCAGGGGATAATTTTAGTGGCGAATATTTGTAATATGGTGAATATTCTATTTTTGAAAATTTTGAAAAGGAAAATTTTCTAAGCGGGTCGATGACTTGTTCACCTAAATATTACAAGCAGTATTTTTTTAGGGTTGGCTTCGCCGCCCTTGAAACTATCCCCTATATAATCCTATCTTATTCACTAGGTAGAACACTACTAGCTCACTCATACCACCCGGGGCATATGTATGATTAAGTAAAGTAAACACGCTACAGATGACAGAGGTCAGTAGACACACAACAGAGAGTTTTTGACGCGTGACAGGGTGATTTTGTTGACACGCGACAGAGTGTGGAGGAAGTAGACACACGACAAAGAGTTTTTTGATGTGTGATACAAATAATTTGTTGTCACGTGACCAGAGGGTGGAGGCTACAGACGCACGACAGAAGATTTGTTGTCACACATCAACAAGGTTGTTGATGCGCATCGCTGAGGTTCATTAACATGTGTCAACAACCTTGTTGACACGTGACATCAAATCTCTTGTCATGTGTCTACACCTTATGTCACACCACTTAAAAATTAGGCAAAAATTTTGTTGTCGAACCCCCAAAAAAATTTCCTTCCCGCAAAACTGGTTCTGAGGATATTTGCCAGGTATTTTCCACCTCCAATTTCTAATAGGTCTCTTAAAATGAACATTGAGTCAAGGTGAGTTACACATGATTGAGTCAAGGTCATGTAGGCATGATGGAGTCTAGGTCACTTAGGCATGGTTGAGTTTAGGTCTTTTAGGCATGGTGGAGTTTTAGGTCAGTTAGGTATGTTTTGGTCATGTTGTTGGGTTTGATTTAATTTCCATGTTATTGGTAGTATGGAAAATAAATGATGATGTATATTTATGTTATGGTGTAAACTTCCAAATATTTGATATTATGGAAATGTGAAATGATTAATGTATGATATGATGATGTAAGAAATAAGTAGGTAGACATGTTTATATACTTGTATGTTTGTTTAATTTCCAAGTAGTATATAAGATGAAAACTAAGGTAGAGTGTGAATAGAAAAATGGGGGAATTGGTTAGGGTAAAGAGTGGCCGAGCTAACCTCTAAGGGCCCCATGCCCTCGGAGTGCTACCTACATAGCCCCGACAAAAAGGGGCCTCAAGCTGATGTAGTTCTCCCATAAGCTAGGGAATAATATGACAAGGTAGTGGGATGGGTTGGTAGGTTTTAGGCATGGTTGAGTCTAGGTCATTTAGGTATGGTTGAGTTTAGGTCACTTAGGCATGATTGAGTCTAGGTCACTTAGGCATGATTGAGTCTAGGTCATGAAGGCAAGGGTGAATTGAGGTCATTTAGGTGTGGTTAAATTGAGGTGTCAAAGGCTTGGTCCTGTATAGGATAATCAACAAGTAATGAAGAAGGTGATTGGTAAGAGATGACAAAAAAATCACCTAATTGACAAGACCATAACAATTTTTCAATACCAAAGATGGGCTTATGAATGTAAGACCTTAAAGGCATTGCATGATGGACTATTATAAGGTTGAATAAAGTCACATGACCACGAAATTTCGTATTTGTGGCACATCCCTTGAGCGGGAGGAAATCAAGGTGAAAAGGCGATGAAGTGAAATTAGTTGGTTTTAGCGTAACCTAATGTGAGAAAACATGCCTACTTGGCAAGAGTACCAAGATAAAAATAGGCAAGTCCATGATGAAAAAGTTAATCTTTTTCTTTTTCTTTTTCTTTTGTTTTTGTTTTGATAGACTGATGGATGTGGGAAGTCTATGTGGGATGAGTATATTTCTCCTTAAGATCTTTGTGAAGCTGATTGATGCAGGGAAGCTTATGAATATTTGAATTTATTGTTTTGCAAGAATAATATTCTTATTATGATAGAATAAGTATAGTCTACATAGCTTTTTATAGCTGTCCTTTAAGGGAGCAATCTATTTATAGCAGCGAGATAGAGAGAATAGATGTCCTTTTTGAGGGAGTCATATTTTTGCTAGAAGTTTGACTCAAGGAGTTGAATCCCATTTTACTTTTGAAATTTTTCTAATTTGGACTTTTAGGTCATGGAAATGATTATAAAGGCCGAAGACTCTTGTGTCACAGACAAAACCATAACATAAAGAGGCTAACTATGAAAGAGAGGGTTTAAGTGATGAACGACCATGGGATTCCATCTTGAAATAAAGATGAAAAGTATCCATTAGAATCATGTCATGAGTAGATCCATGGTACTCATTGAAGATAAGACTTAAAAGGTGACGGGTAAGTACATGATTCTTGTTTAGTCATTGATCCTTAAAATAGGTAAGTGGAAGGTGAATTGTGCTCAAGGGACGAGCGTTAAATAGATAGAAGGTGATATAGGACTTGATTCAACAATAGAATGGTCGAAGATGTAAGGCATTGAGGGGATCAAGTTTGGGTTTATCTTTGAGTGAAGATAAACGATAAGCACCCGATCCATAGGTATGAGTAACAATATATGGTCCAAGCCAGTTAGGAGAAAATTTTCCCCATTTACTTTTTTCTTGTTTTGTTACATGTTGATTTTCTTTTAGACAAGGTCATTGACCTAGAAGGTTCGTCAGGAAAACATTTTTCATAGGTAGGTTTGATACATGTTTGGTAGAATTTAAGGTGATCAAGATAATTAAGATGATGTTCTTCTAATAACTTGAGTTGTGTAAAAAAATCATGCTGAAAGTCATCGTTATTGAGCATCTCCTTGAGTGAGACACAAAGAGATAGGATCTAGACAACAACCTCCGTACTATGTACCAGAGAGAAAGGTGTGGTAGCAAATGAGGTGTGAATACTATTACAATAATCCCATAAGGAAAAAAGAATATGCGTATGCAAATCCTTTCCAAAGATCATCAACAACTTTCATAGGAATTTTTTAAGGTTTTGTTGGTTGATTTTGCTTGATAATTTGTTTGAGGGTAGTAAGGTGAAGAAAAAATGAGTTAAATGCTAAAGGCATCACAAAGTTTCTATAGGGTATTTTTTTGAACTATTTTCCGTTATCGCTGATGAGACGGTGAGGAACACCAAAGCATAAAATGATATGATTGAAACCTTTGTAATGTGACAAAGATTTTTGATTCGTAAGGAAAAGTGGGTATCTAAGAAGTAAGGAAGGCCATGGTATCTCAGAAAATTTGTTAGTGGAACATGGAGTGGTTTGAAGTTCATAGAAATCAAACATTTTCAAAAGTATGTCTACATGATGATTATACTTTTGAAGTATCTTGTTACGATTACACTCGGTATATACCATTAACTTGGTTTACAACCAATTGGGAATCAACAAAGATATTAATCGATTTAGCATCTAAGATGATGGCATCTTGAATACCTAATACAAGTGCTTCATATTCAACGATATTATTAATACAAACAAAATCAAATTTGAAAGATAAAGGCATAGGTTCATTGTCAAGAGGAATGAGGCTAACATCGGAATGAACCCCATGATTACATTTGGAACCATCGAAGAATAAGGTCATTTGGTAAATGGTATCATCCAAAGAGAGGGTAGTGATGGATTCGTCTAGGAAATCAAAGTTAGAGGGCTGATCTCTAGAGAGAGGTGCATTTGCAAGTTGGTCAACAATAGTTTGGCCTTTGATATATTTTTGATGAGTGAATTTGAGGTCTAGGTCTACAAGAAGCATGAGCCAATGTGCAACACGTTGATGTTGGTAGGGATTGGCGTACATGTAATGTAAGGGGTCTGTATTGGTGACAACAAAGGTTTTGTGGTTAAATAGGTAATGATGAAGTTTAGTGGCCAAAAAAACTAAGGCAAATATTTTTTTGGCGTGGGCGTATCGATTTTTGTATTGCAAAATCCTACGGCTTATATAATAAACTACTTGTTCCCTATGTTTCTCATCACGATGAGCAAGCATGGCACCCAAGGAATGATCAGTAGTAGAAATGTAAAGGTAAAATGGTTAGTCATATTTAGGAGGAATGAGTATAGGTGGTTGGAGGAGGTATTGTTTTAAGGCCTCAAAGGATTTGTGGCATTCATCATCCCATTTGAAGGAGATGTCCTTTTTGAGGAGATGATGAAATGAGTGGTAGAAGTCAAAAAGCTGTGAAATGAAATGAAGAATATATTACACTCCTTACTTGCAAACTATGCAGCTTTGAAAAGGTTGGTAGGTGGAGGCATTTCAATAATAGCCATTATTTTAGAGGGATCAAATTCTATGTCATGCAAATAAATGATAAAACCAAGGATTTTCCCTCAGAGAATAGTGAATACACACTTCTTAGGTTGAAGGAGAACACAATACTTGATGAGACAGTCAAAGATGACCTTAAGGACTATAAGGTGTTTGACATGATGTTTGGATTTGGCAATAATGTCATCTACGTAATCTTCTAATATATGATTCATGATGTCATGAAAGATATATGTCATTACATACTTGCTATATAGCGCTAGTGTTTTTAAGGCCAAAGTGCATGACATGATAGAAGAAGTTCCCAAAGAATGATGAAGGCAATTTTGTGTTGATCTTCTCTAGGAAAGTAATATTTGGTTATAACCCAAAAAACCATCTATGAGTGATAGCATTTCATGGTCAGCAAGTAAGATCAACTAGTTGGTTAATACTTGGTAGAGGAAAGTCATCTTTGGGCCAAGATAAGTTAAGGTCATGGAAATCCATGCATATGCAGAGTCCCCTATTGCTTTTGTGATAGGAACGATGTTAGAGATCCATTGGGGATAATTAATGGGTAGGATTGAGTGAAGGCACTAAAGTTCTTCTTTGACAAGAAGGGAAATGTGAGGATGCATTTTTTGCAGCTTCTGTTTTATGGGTTTGGCTTCAGGAATAGTTACGATATTGTGGACCATAATGTTTGGGTCAATACAAGGCATAGCATAAGACTAAGAAAAAGTGTTGCTATGATCCTGGAGGAAAGAATTAAAATCTTCTTATTCAAGTAGTGTCTAAAGATTGTCCTATCTTTAAAATGTACGGGTCCCCTTGAGTGTTACTATTGATTTCGATGATTAATTCATTTAACATGGTTTGCATCTCAAAAGTAAACGACCGATGAATATAAGAATCCTCCACACCAAGATAGGTGAGAATAAACTCATCATCCTGACATTGAATGATGTTAATGGATGGTGTATCATCCTCGATCATGTCAAGATACATGAAGAGAAGAGAAGAGGGAGCCTCGCCATTTCGTTGATAATTCAGAGGTCTCAAGGAAATGGTGTTCATGAAAATTCTTTTGAGGAATGGATTTTGGATCCATAGATTCCGTAGGTGAAGGTGGTGAAGTTGGTAGATGAGGTGAGGAAGGTTTGTCATCCTCAATGAGTTTGACATGATATTTCTTGGAAGATGGTTCGGTAAAGTGAATACCACTATGATTTTTGTGTTTACGTGTGGTACATGAGATGACAATATTCCCTTCTATGCACAACAATGGAGGAAAGTGTGGGTGAAGTGGTGGTTGGTGAGAGATTAAAGGTCAAAATAAAATTTTCACGTTTGGGAAGGTGGATCGGGTGAGTACATAGAATTATCGATTCCCCCATATGTTAAGTTAGTACAAAGGTGGGGAGGACCATAAGGGAGAACCTCACCTATACAGTGATCATAGTGAGGATGTTGGTGAAGGTTACCATACTCTTGAGGAGTAAGGAATGTGTTGATGTTGTATAGGTAATACTCCCCTAGAGTGAGACGTTGAAAACCTTCTAAGGGATCTATATTTGGTATATGGGTAGCATGAATAGATGAATCACTAGGTGATTGGGAAGAAGAATAATTGGTTGGTTGAGAAGTAGATGGGTTTGTAGATGGGTCGGTTGCAAAGGCGAAGATGGTAGTGAGAATAGAGTGGTTAGGTTTAGGAGAGGTTACGGAAGTGTTGGTGGAAGGGGTTGTGGGTGAAGGAGAGGTGACAATGGTGGAGGATGCCTTAATCGGTAAAAGAAAATCATTAGTTATATACAAGATTTTATATGTTTTGAATGGTGAAGGGTCGATGGAATGGTATAGTTATGTTCTTCATGTTCAAATTTTACACAACAATGTAAAGTTGAAGGAACATAACCCATGACATGGATCCAAGGTCGAAAAAAACAACACGTTATCTTGAATTCCCCCTCGAAGACGTATAATAATTTTGGAACAAGATGCGGCCCACATGAATGTGGAGAATTATGGTGCCGAGAGTGGAAGTGATGGCATCATTGAATGAAAGCATCATAACCGGGATTATTATGCATGCAATTGGTGGGGATGCACATTTGGTTGTACACATGGGAGGAGATGATGTTAATGCTGGCACCACCATTGATCATAACGCGTCAAACGTGTGTATATTATCAATATAGACTGAAATGAAAAGGGAAGGATCATGATCATCCGATTGAAAGGTATAATCTCATCATCGAGAAATCAAGGGAAACTACTTGATGAGTGGTAGGGGGTGTAGAGGAAGGTGATGAATTGGTGAGAGAGGCCATGTGGTGAGGGGTGATAATGGAGGCCACAGACGTAGGGTTGTTGGGTAAAACCTTGATGGATTGTAAAACCTCCATGCGGTCCCGTTTATGAGATTCAAATTTTTGGACGAGGTTGTATAAAGACATTTTTAGGGGATTGGTGTAATTTTTTTATCATTGAAAGATGGGTGACCCCATTAGAAATAGGGTATGCGGGTCCCCCTAATGGTAATTTTTGGTGAGGGTGTAGATGGTATGTTGGGCACAAGATTGGCGAGGGGCTAGTTTATTTCTCCTTTCCTTTGTCTTTCTAGGCATGAGTGGAAAATTGGATCGTGTAAATATGAGGAAGAGAGATGGATGGAGAAGGTGTGTTAAGAAAAGTATAATGACATGATGGACAAAAACCTAGTACGAGATAAGAGCCTTGTGAGATGAGTAGGGTGCACTAGAATTTTGGAGTGGTTTTGGCTAGCTCTCTTATATGGACCATATTGATCTCAAATTTTGGAGGTGGATAAAATGGTTGTGGAGGTGGTAATGCAAGTCACATAATAGGTAGTAGGAAAAGATGTGTGGTGATAGGTGGAGGTGGAACTAGGTCCTCATCTAGAAGATCATCATTGTCAAAGTTTTGTTCAGGAGGAAACATTTGGAGAAGAGCGGTCTTTAGAGCCTTACAATTTTCTACATCATGTCCTGACACATGATGGTAGGTGCAAAATTTGGTATCGTCAAACCCTATTGGTTTGGGTTTGAGTGGATCATAAGGTCTAAGTGGTGGTAATGTGATGACAGAGGTCTCTAAAAGGTTAGCTAAAATGTTAGTGTAAGATCCTACCAATGGATCACAGTGTGAAGTGAGTGTGGGTTTGGGTTGAAGTGTGGGTAATTTTGGCATGTGAGGTGCTATAGGTGGTGGAATTAGAGGTGAGATAGGTGTGACCACCGGTTTTATAGGTGGTATTTTTTTAGGATTGGGTTGTATCTTCTTTAGAAAGGGCATAGTAGATGAACTAGCGATAGAAGGTGTTGTAGGCTTAACTACCTCTTTGGAGGGTAGTGGGTTTTTCAATTTTGGTTATACCTTCCTGGGTAAAGGTGAAGGAGGAGTACGTGATGTAGAAGGGAAAGTAGATGGTGGCAGAGGATGGGTTATCCAAGGTGATAATGGAGGTGTGGTAAAGGTTGCTGGTAGAGGCAAGGTGGAAGGTATAGGTTGAAGAGAAGGAAATCTCATAGATAGTGATGAGGCTATTGTTGGTGGTGGGGGTATAGGTGGTAAGAAAGATGTGGGTGATGGTGAAGGTGTATGTTGTGTATGTAGGTTAGTTGTAATAAAGCATCATGATGACGAAGAAATCTATTGTGTTTTTTATTTGCCTTGGGTAAGGCCCTAGGATAGATGGAAGGGGCGAAGGTGAAAAAGGTGTAGTGGGTGAAATTGGTGTGTGTGGCCTAGAAGGTTGGGTCTTCCTTTTAGGTGGAGGAATGGTTTTTGCACAGGTTTGGGAAGATGTGGCTAAATCTAATTTGATAGGAGGATGAACTAGACTTGATGTCGCATGACACCTAATGTGGTAATGGGTCTAGATGTGGGGGAGGTGTAGGTGCAGGTAGGTTCTTAGGCATAGGAATAGGTTTAGTTGTTGGTAAAGGTTTGGATGTAGGTGAGGGTGATGAAGAAGAGGTCATTTCAATAGGCATGGTCATGGTTGATTGGGTTTCTTGAAATACCTTTAGATAGATCGTGGAGGTATCCGCAGCGATATTTACATTTGGGTTGAAAAGGGGAGCCAAAGGCATCCCCAAAGCATTGAATTATCAACGTAATCCAAGCGGTTGACCATGTGTGAAAATGGAGCTGTTCTAAGAGGAGATGATATTGGCTTAGTAGAAATCCCTATAAAATATGTTTGTAAGATAGGGAACTGGTTGGCTTCAGACTCTGTGGGTAAGAGAGCCGAGAGTAGATCAACGGATCCTGGAAGGATAATGGGGAATTTTCACCAACAAGAAGTGACGTTTATAAAGGATCCCCTATGGGTAGGGGAGATGAGAGTTGGGATGAGGTAGGTTTCCTATTTTGGTGGAGAGGAAAGTGAGGATGACTGTCCCATGGGTAGGAGAGTTAACTCCACGGGTTGTTCATTAGGTTGTGGGGTGGATGGTGAAACTACATCGGTAGAAAATATGGATTCCTCTCAGGGTGAAGGGGGAGATTAAGGAGACTCCTCTATGGGTGAAGGATTAGATGAGGTATGCTCCTCCATGGGTAAAGGAGCTCGTGCTATAATATCCTCGATATAGGGATAGGAGGAAATTGAGGAATGGTTGATACGAATTTGAAAAGAGCATGGACTTCATTAAAATTATTGTCATTGGTCTAAGGTTCACCACTTTTGTTAGATATCGGGGTATGATTAGGGAATGTATTCTTGAAGATATGCAAGTTTTGATTTGTGGGTGCATTCGGGTTGTCCAAGACGAGATCTCCATTATCTAACATTTCCTAGACAATGTTCTTAAAGGTTATACAATTACCATTGCTATGGCCTTTTACGTGATGATATTTATAATAGTCATGTTCCTTGTACCATGCAGGCATAGGGTACACACACATATTTACATATGTCTCATTCATATCCACTCATTCCACAAAAGTGATATATTCTTATGGATAAATTATCACTCATCTATTCAACCAATTCATGGTATATGCTTAGGCTATAGGGTCCACACACATCTTTTCATATGTTACATTCCCATCCATTCATCTTAGAGTGATATAAGCTTAGGGAGAAATCAACACTCCTTCATTCAACAAGTCATGGTATACACTTTGGCTATAGGGTCCATGCATACCTCCCTACATGTCACATTTCATCACCATTCCATAACAATACTCATCATAATGCACTAGATACAACCAACACTACTCGACCATTATCTAATGACTTACTCTCATTTACGCTTCCTTCTAAACTGCTAAGGGTGAAAAGAAAATAAACCATATTTCATACAGCTTCTATTCACTCGGGGGGCACATTGCTTCTATAATTCCATCTTGTATTCCTTTCCATCCATCCACACCATACTACATTGTCCTGGTAGCATTTACTCTTTTTAACTAGTGTTTTGAATGCTCATTCTCGCTACACATGCTTAGTTGCTTTCTTATATGTCATTATCATACACACATGGCTGATCACACCTTTCTCTAGTGTGATTGTAGATATAGGAATCTACATGTGGCACGGATTCTCATCTTCTACCCTTCCTATACCGGTCACTAGGGGCATCCACATTAATCCTATCCAGTGCTATCATTTCATTTTGTACTTAACATATTTTAGTAATTTCTTCTACATGCATTGACATATTGAGTTATCACTCTAACATGCTAACGGGTGTTCTATGTGTAGTACTTGTTTTGCAAGACTACATGTTTCCATGAATACATGTTTGTTTTTACTTTTTGTGTTTATTTCCATTGTATGACGGGCTTTACGCTTTTCTTGTGTGCACACTTGATTGTTGTTTACGGCCATGATGGCCTTGCATTTCTTGTGACATCATGAGTGATGTCCCATGTTTGAAACCCGTTGTGTGTGGTCTACTTTATTTATTGTGTGTTTTCACTACTTTGCTTGGTATTTTTACATTGACAACATATTTCACACTTGTCTTATTTTACATGCATGTGTTCGGACTAACACTTGTATTAGCCAACTATCTAGTTTTGTTCGCACCTTGGTATCTACCAAGCATTTCCATTTCCCCTCTGCAGGTATAGTTCTATAGGTCGAGTGCGGTTGGTCCTATTTTTCAGTTGCATCATCCTTCTAGGGTCATTGCATGCACCCCCAAAGAGGGAGGCATCATTGAGGGTTTAAAATAACACAACGTATCTACATCGGTTCACATGTAATGAGTGAGTTCAAACCAATCTACGCACTCCATACACAATGACCTCAACAAGACATGGTGTCCTTCAACAATTCTATAGAGTGGTTACAGTACTAGGGGTTACAAAGTGTGTGTACTTCTCTACACTTCTCTCGTCCAAAGGCATCGGATCACCCAAAAAACTAGGACATTACAAAGATATCTTCCAATATTTCAGCTGAAGTGCTTAAAGGTCGGAGGATACAACATGGTTCCTCCCTATACTTCTTCAGCTAGGGCAACATGAGATCACTCGAAAACTTGTGACAATACAGATATCCTTCGCACCCTTTTCCTTGACATGTATCAAAGTGCACATGTTCCATTTTCCTAATTACAATTTCTATTCCAATGTATTTTATATTTGCATAATTTACACAAAAATGTTACATACATACATATTTGACTACTTGATTGTTTTCTTCTTGTAGGTCCACCGTATGAGAAACAAGTAGTCAAATTGGGGGAAACAACTACATCAAAAATGAAAATGACAACAATAACACACCACTACAGGTATTTTCCTTTACTAACCATGCAGGTACACTACACACAGCAACAGCTACACATGCATTCTACCCTAGGTTCACTCTCATCACTTTTTTTTACACATTTTTCATCTTTAGAATCCACGCTCCTCCACATTTTTATTTTTTTCATTCCAGGCTTCGAGTCTAGTCCATCGACATGTTTTCTTCTACACTCTACATGATTATCAGTATATGCATCTCTATCTACTTTATTTTACCGAGCTTTACACTCACCGACATAAAGTGGGGAAAATGTAGACAAAAATTACATATTAAATAATATTTAGCCCAAAATTATACTGCTATTTAGAAGGTTATCAAGTGTACAAAGTACTAATTAATCCCACCTTTTGGCCACCTTTTTCTTATCTTTGTTTTCTTTCCCGTGTATTTACCGATACCTATTAGCACATCTCATGAAATTTTTGACATTCTCGCCTAAAATCAGGGCTCCCGGCACCTATATATGGGGTGCCTCGAGGCACCCCGTCCCATTTCGGGTGCCTGGTTTATGCACAACCTATTGTGCTTATTTTTGGGTCACTTCTAGCTGTTGGTCATCCTTATATTCTTCTCATTCGGCCTTTTCAGGATTAATTACGAAATTAAGCTCGAGAGCCCTATAGATATAAAGTTATAAGATCATAATGAGGTTCTTAGGTCATTGCATCTTATCACTACTATCACTCCATCTAGGGTTACATCCATTACATCACTTACATCCACATAGTGCGATGGATTCAACCCGAGATCTCGATTCACACACACTTCATGAGGAGGGATTCCATTCTCTTCCATGCACACATGCTACCTACATTTCTATAGCTACTATTACTCACTACTTTACAAAGTTCAACCGACATGAGAGTGCATAAGGAACGACACACACACACACACCAAAACTATACCCGAATCAGAAATGTAGTGCGGTCCTTCTTAGCAATAATACCACTAGATTGGAGGCTAAGGTCATTCTAACCCATTCATATGCATATTTCATTTTTCTAGGGTTTTGATACTTCCCTAGCATTACGATCATTCTCTAGTTCATCCAATGGATCCAAATGATAGAAGGGAAGTGCTAGAAGACATTCAATAACCATACTATATTGAGGTTTTGAGCATTTATGATGTTCTAAGCACCCAGATTGCAGAGCAAGGTGCCCTAGGGCATCCAATTACATTCCCAGCGCATGTGTCATCTCATACAGTCTAGATCTTCCCTTCATAGGGTCTCTGAGGGTTTTTCGGCACTTCCATATTTTATTTCCAAATCTACAACACTATGTGACACTTTCTTTTATTAGTGAGTCTTTTCCTTACTCTTATATTACACATTAGGGTTTCATTTCATCTAGAATATTTTATTTACATTTATTTCATACTACTTTAGTCCATTTATAGTGTTTTAGTCCTCCTAACTAGATTAACATTAATACACTAGATACCCCCTTAGGACATCTAGGAATTCATTATTTTTGTTAATCAACAGGAAAGTTTCTAGATAATTGAGTTTTTGAGGGCACTTAGAGGAACTTTCAGACTCTCTTTTAAAAAGAAATTTTTCTTAGAATTTAAAGAGAAAGACAAAGTGGCGCAGTCTTATTTTTCCATGAAGTATTGTGGATTTTATAGTGTAGGAATTTTTTGATCACATTTGCACAAAAAAGGCACTGTGTAGAACCTATAGAGCCAGAGTTGAATTTGTGAATGGTGTTTAATAGGAAATCAAAGTCTACAAACCTGTTTCTATACTCCAATTATAGGTATAAAGGTCTATTTTTTCATTATCGAAGGTGAAAAATTATACTTCATTGGGAATTAATATATCTATTCATGATTACCTAAATCCGGACATGTAGCCTATGGGTGAACTCCATTATCAAGTCTTCTATGTAGATTTTATTTTCAATTTGAAGCTTTTGAGTAGAAAAAAATCAGTACATGAATTTGATTAAATTGAAAAAAGTAAGCAATTAACTCGATTAAAATGGATTAATTTAAAAATTGAAACCCATCATCCACAATAGATCAAACTAATGTGCAATTCATTTTTGTGGTTGAAAATCAGATTGAGGTGCATATATGAAATTAGACAATTGATCAATTTTGGAGAAATCAAAATCTAGAAAATTGATTAAAATTTAAGATTTGGGACAACGTTTAAAAAGTGAAAAAATAAAACTTACGTTTTCGGATCAAGTTTTGGTATCAAATCTGGTTTAGCTTGATAATTGATTTGGTTAAATTTAATTTAACGGTGTGATTTATTCTGTTGGTGCAATTTGTAGACACCAAAATTGGGTCACACTCCCTTCGTCCCTCGATAAATAAACACCATCACATCCTCCTAGCCATGGCCCCCTTCACCTCACTATAATATTAATTTAATTATTAAAATTAAATTAATTCATTATCCTCACTATATTTATTATTTAAATATCCTAATTGAGATAATGCCCACTTACCCACCTCACCTAGACACCTCACCAAGCCACCTCACTCTAAGACCTATTCTTAGTAAGTTGTTGTCAGAACTAACTAAGACTTACCCAAACCCTAAAATCAATGCCTACATTCCCTCTAACCACATTCTTGCCCGTTAGAAGGAATTTTCCATGCTAATCCTGTGGGGAAATGAAACGAGATCCCATAAAATCAAGGAGATCTGCCCAATTTAGTAAACCTAGGAAGTCCTACCCTAACCAACACTGGTTACCCTTAACCACCTCCTTAAGTTGCGAAACCACTGTCGGTCACCTTTTAACCCCCAAAAAAACCTTATTTTGGAGGTTGGCAGATTCCTGAGAGATATCACATCTTTTGAGAACAAGTTTCAGGGAGAATACACATGCAAAGAAGGAGATCAAGTATTTTCTCTTACACAGACAACCAACATTCACCCAACAACCATCCAACACTCACCCCAGCACAAATTTGATCCAATCAGAAAGAAGGAGAGCACATGCAGCCCATGCAAGATCTCCCAATTGTTTAGCAATCCTCTTCAAAGCATTCAACCTCTTATCAACACCTTCATTCCTCACTCACAGACGTCCAGAACCAGATTCTAAGTAAGTAGAACATTTTACTCCTCTGGTTCACTCATTTTCATCATTGTATTTTCATCCTTTGTTCTCCTAGCCACCCACTAACCTCCATTAATACTCACCACTCTGTATCCCTATTAAAATCTCTCCAAATCCCATCTAAACAACTTAATACCTCATTCCGACCCGCCTAGTCCTCGTGCAATCATAAGGGAGATCTAAAGCTCATTTTATGACATTCTTGGTATCCCACAAGAATTAGCACCGATTCTCCTAAACCGGCGTCTCACCCTTAATCGGAATCGATCTCTTTAGTTACCAATACAAATAGAACAAGAACCTACCTACCTATTCCCACATCACCCTTAATCACCTCGTGACCTACCTAAGACCTCTCGCTGACACTGTAGAGACCTGTAACCGCCATTGACATTTGGATCTTATTTTAACCTAGCCTCGTTAGATTAGATCTTTCTTATTTTATTTTAAATGAGATACCTAAATCATTTTAACTACGGTAGGATTTACTTAATTAACAAAGATTAAATTGTTTTAAATAGTGAATTGATAGCCATCTAGGAAGGACCACACTTCCTAGATATAGATACGCTAGGTACCCACCGCATATATTGTTTAACTCTTTGTGGTGGTCTTGCTTTCTATTTTAGGTAGTTCCTCCCAGCCAAAAGGAAGATCTCATGATCAGC
This sequence comes from Taxus wallichiana var. yunnanensis, assembly GCA_018340775.1. Lineage (NCBI taxonomy): Eukaryota > Viridiplantae > Streptophyta > Pinopsida > Cupressales > Taxaceae > Taxus > Taxus wallichiana. The sequence continues at coordinate 704,697,800 of CM031234.1, read as the reverse complement.
TTTATATCAAGGATTCAACATGCGCGTAACAACCTATCAACCAACATTTCAACAGTATTTGTCCTACGCCTGCTACTCCGATCTGCTTCGTCATTTTCAAAGAAACATCTAAGAATCATGTGAAACATTTTGGCACACTGGTGGGACTCGGCCCAAGGTTCCTCGCATTTTATTCATTCCTAGGAAAATTTGTGTGTTTGCTTCCCTTCGAAAAGCATACACATTAATTTTCTTCCTCGTAACCTTCTTTTTCTTTCTATTTGCTCTAAAAGGAACCTTTCTTTTGGTGTGCTTAAAAGAACCATTTCTTCTTGTTTTTGCATTTTAGTGAAAGAGCATCCTCTCCTCTTCCTCTTATTGTGTCATTGAATTCCATATTTCAATTTGCGCTTAAAAATCATTGCATTTCATTCTAATTTTCTGCATTATCTCACATTAATTGAGGGCAACCTATACATTGAATTCATTCCCAACTCGATGGTTGACAAAGGAATAATAGAAAACACATCTCTCTCTATCTCTCTCTTTGAGTCTTACCAAATTAGGCAAATTCAACACAAATACATATTCTTAAACAACATCTTTCCTGGGAACACCTGTTAACGATCACACTGATTTGAGGATTAGCAGATACTCCCTAGCTCATTGCTCACAAGTCATACTTCGAGATCGAAGCCTGCCCCCACCATAACATACCTAAAACCTCACCTTTTAGATCTCCTTCTTCGTAGGAAGCCATCCTCACCAAAAAACTCTATTCTACAGTTCATGAGTCATTCCTTAAATAACATAAGCTAAACAAACATAATAGAAAAGGAACTCTTAGGATCACATTTTTCTGAGAGTTTCTGCTTGGCTTGCATTTTGAGGTGAGAGGTCACATTCTTCATTTTTATGGTTTCTCCTTGCATGCTCCTCATCACAGTTGGTGTATTCTAGCTTCATCTGAGTGTGCCTGGACCATATTCTCATCATTCTCAAAGATCTTGGGTTTGATTCCACATCATATTTTAATTCATAACCACTTTTATTTCATCACTATTTCAATTTCACAAAGGACTGACCGGTGTCGGTCCAAAGAACCGTCCTCGCTATTCCTCTTCTCATCTCGGTTATACCCAACCGATGTCAATTCCCGGTCCTTTTGGTTAATCTACCCAAAAGGACATCTATTCATCTTCTTTGACTATTCAGAGTCCCTGTCACTATTATCATTCTCATTGACCTGGTAAATCTCATCAATATTCGACATACCTATCAGATTTGGCCTTATACCTTATTTTTGACCAACTGTCCATTTTCCACAAAGGATCGTAACGATTACCCTGTGGATCAGCGTCGTTTACCCTAACTGACATCGGTTATCCTATGTTATTTTCCAACTGACATTTTAACCCCAATTTACCTACTAGTGCCTATATATCCTCTCACTATTGTATTTCGTTATTTACAGAAAGTAGTCTTACCACGTTAGTGCCTTTTCACATGGTCCTGACACATCAACAAGAAAATGCCCTTATATTCCATGCCAGTTGTCAACCACTCCCACCTAGTCCTTCACCACCTTCCATTTTATAACCCACCATGGAACCTATCCAACCTATCACTATCGCTACCGGAGATGAGGAGTTTGCATGAATCCTTGATCAAAACCCTTTTGCCTTGCGCTTTATCTTCCCCACTCATCCACTCGAGATGCCTTGGGTAGTTGATATATGGCATGCCCATATCTATCCCCCAACACTCATTCCTACTTATACTCTAGCCCTTATTAACACCACATTGCCTACATCTACCTTACCCCCGGTCATTTCGTAGCTAGGCCCTATACCCGCTATGACTGTCACGTCTGCTACATTTGTTGCATCCACCACATCCACCATACCTTTGACAACCACCCAAAACACAACCTCATCTACCCCTATTATTTTTCATATACCCATAGGTACACAACCACCTCCTATGTCGGTGATCTCTACCCCTTTTCAAAATGTGGTCCTTTCTATTCCACAATCATTGGCTCCCATTTCCACTAGGGTCACCACAACCCTTCCACCTCCATATATGTACTATCAGTAGCCTCATGTTTCATTTGTTATTCACTTCGTGTATGTACCACCTATTTCACTACCTTATTCTCAATCAACCTACATGGTAGCACCATATATTGGAATGCCACCCCATCATATGCCCAACACCAACCCTCTTACACTACAGGAGGCACCCAATCATCATAACCTACCAATGACCTAATCAACTTAATGATGGACAAGATGTAAACTTTGGAGGCATCGGTCTATGGTTCCCAAAATAATCTCACCTATGATGAGATTTGTAATGAACCTATCCACCCATCCATTCCTATCCGTCCATATCTCGTGCATTGGGAGATGCCTAAATTCAATCGTTTCAATAGCAAGGAAGACCCGCAACAACATTTGTGGTCTTTCAAACATGGGTGCTACCTAATCACCCATGATGATGCTTTTCTCTTGAGGACCTTTCCCATGTCTCTGACTAGACCTATGTTAGATTGGTATAGTGGGCTACCCAGACACTCTATATTTTCATTTAATCGATAGCCCAAGCCTTCTTAGATCACTTCTCTATCAATATTGTTAAGAAGGTTACCATGACTGACCTATACTCCACGCGTTAGTATGACGACAAATCTATCACATATTTTGTTGCTCATTGGCGTAGCCTGATCAATCAACTCACATTCCAACTACCACAAATAGAACTCATCGAGCTCTTCACGTGGGCTTGTGCTAGACATATCTCACCAACCCTGTAGGTCCAAACTTTCCAAACCTTTGACGAAGCATTCACCATGGCACGAAAGCTAGAGATTCGGGCCATTGAAGAGAAGAAAATCCAATTATGCAATAATAATTTGGCATTCAAGTCGAATGATACCTCTTCATCTTTCAAACCAAATAACAATTATTCAAATGCCAATGGCATCGCTAATGCAGTGTTACTCAAGTCCGGCCTAGCTCATCCGTCAAATCAGGCTAGCCCCTCATCTAATCTCTCACATGTTCAAACTTTTCAATTCAAACGAGAACAACGGAAATCACCCCAACCGGGGAGCCTTACTCTTCTGTTTTAGAAAATCTCATCAAAGCTAGGGCCAGCTACCTATAAAACCAAACACCGATTTTGACCTCCGCTCATCCCACACCCGCATGGTATAAAGAACATGACTTCTATAACTATCATCAAGTAAAGGGTCATAGTGATGGCAATTGCATCACTTTCAAAAAAAAATGTCCAATAAATTCTTGAGAAAGGTGAGTTAACCATGGATAATCCTAATGCACCCGCCAATCAAAACCTACACATCTTCAAGAAACCATTTCCCAATCATGCCCCTTCGTCTCGATCAAACCGGTGAGAACTCATCTAATGATAGTCATACCCACGAGGTCCATGCTATTTTCAATGATGCACCCATTGCTTCCCGCTTACCTCATATTCCTTCCATAGAGGAAATTCTAGCCTCAAGTACTCGTATGCATTGAAACCACCTCACCTATTCCTCCAACCACAAAGGAGCACCTTTCACCTCCTTCCTCATCCACGGAGGAGCCCTTTGTCAATGTCGACGTTATTTCACCTTTGGCTTCTCCACCTAGGGAACCATCACTCACAATACTTCTTCACCCATGGAGGATGTATGTTTATCTCCTCCACCTACAAAGGAACACCCATTTCCTCCTCCACCTATCAAGGATCCAGTAGAGATATCTTTTCCTCTAGGTGACCATTCTCCATCAGCTACCCAAGATCCCGCAGACCTACTTTCAGCTCTCTTACCCACGGAAGTCAAGCCAACAAATTCCCCATCTCTAAGACACGTTTCACGGGAATTTCCATTATGTCCTCATCTGGGCCTCACCAATATACATGTCATTCTCACCCTTATCCGATCGCTTAGATTATGTGGATAGAGCCTTACTGTGGGGGCATCTTCTGCTTCCTATTTCAACACAGATGCAAATGTCACTTGCTGACACTTCCACTATCTACCCAAAAATATTCTGGCTAGTTGAACCGAGCATAACCACCTCTATCACTACTTCTTCCATAACCCTCAACACTGCTCAACATACACCCTTACCCATAGCCTAACATACATCTAAATCCAAACCCACACCTACATCATCTTCCTCTACTAAACCTATCACTACCTTAGGGGTCACCCCAACCACCAGCCTTACTCATCCACCTATCAAACTAGATTTAGCTACATCTTCCACAGTCAATACCCAACCTACTTCGGCACCCAAACAGAAGAACCAAACCCATAGAACTCATACCCCAGCGCACCAATCATACCTGCATCACCTTCACCCTTTCTGTCCATCTTAGGACCCCAACCTCCCAGTGTGGTTAAGAAACCTCCACCCATCAATAAACCAAAAACACAACAGCCCACTCCTTCCTCGTAAACCTCTAACATACCCAAGCACCCGACATGACTTACACCCACACTTGTAACATATTTACCACCCATACCTCTAATACCCTCAGCAACTTCTTCACTACCCACTACACTTCAGTCTCTGTCCCTCACACCCCCTGCACAACCCGCATCATCTACCTTCATAGCACCTCCGTTATCCCCATGGGTAACTCACCCTCTTCCCCCATCCACTTTTCCCTCTAGATCTCATACACCCGTATCACCTTTACCCAAGAAGGTACAACCTAAAGAAAAAAATATGCTACCCTCCAATAAGGTAGTCAAAACAACCATACATCCTCCTACCCGTTCATCTACCATACCCCTACCCAAGAAAACATGACCAACACCCAAGACCACTCCAAGCACCCAAAACCATGGCTCGACCCACTCCCCCTCTTGTAAGGACCGTTCCTCAACAATTAGCCGCACCTACACCCAAACCCACTTTCACTTCCCATTGTGATCCACTAGTAGGGTCCTATGCCAAAATCTTAACCAACCTCCTTGAGACTTTTGTCATCACATTACCACGACTTAGAACTTGTGACCCCTTCAAACCCAAGCCAAAAGGGTTTGATGACACTAAAATTTGTGCCTACCATCATGTTCTAGGGCATGTCTTGCGAGAAGCTGTAAGGCTTTGAAAACTGTCCTTATCCAAACAGGTCCTCCTCCGAAGCCAACTTTGACAATGATGACCTTCTTGATGAGGAACCTACTTCACCGAAACCCATTCCCATAGTCCTTCCCTCACTACCTACCCAACAACCATGACCTCCACCCCACAACTCCTACACCACTCCCAAGATTAGAAATTAACATAGTTCGTATCAAGGAACTTGCCACACCATTACCTAAATGTTATTGCACCCAACTCACTTCACAAGGATTTTCTCCCTCGGTAAGATTTTTCCCGTCATGTCGTTATACCACCCATCTTACACCTTATCCATTTTCCAACTCCCTCGGATCAACATGATACACGTCACTACACGTGCTCGAAAGACAAAGGTAAGGAAAAGATAACCGACTCGCCAACCAATCCTATACCGAACATACCATCTCACCCACACCTAAGATTACTATCCATAGCCCCACATATCATATTTCTAATGAGGTCACACATCATGCAATGCTCAAACAACTACACCAATCCCCCCTCAAAATGTCCCTATATGACCTCATCCAAACCTCGGAATCCCATTGTCAAGCTCTCATGGAGGTTCTTCAATCTATTGAGGTTTTACCCAATGACCCTACACCCATAGCTTCCATTATCACACCCCATCATGTAGCCTCTCTCACCAAATTTCCACCTTTATCCACACCTCACCCTACTCACCAAATATCCTCCCTTAGCTTCTTAGAGGAAGAGATCACACCACACCAAACGGATGACCCACCCACCCTCTTCATCTCTGTCCACATCGATGATGTATGTGTACGACATGTAATGATCGATGGGGGTGCTAGCATTAACATCATTTCATCTCATGAATTTTCTCAAATGTGCATACCTAAAAATTACATGCATAAACATCCTATCATGTTGCATTCATTTAATGATGCTATCACCTCTACACTAGGCACCATCATCCTCCACATTTTCATGGGCCCCTACACCATTCCAGAGCTATTTTATGTCTTGGAGGGGGAATTTCAATATAATCTGCTACTTGGTAGACCTTAGAATCATGTCATGACTTGTGTTCCTTCCACTTTGCATCGTTGTGTAAAGTTTAAGCATGAAGGACATACCTAAACTATTCCAGTTGACTCATCACGTTTTAAAACATGCAACATGCTCTACCAACCCAATGACGTGCTCATAATCATTAAGGCGTCTACCTCCACGACCACTACCACTTCATCTACACCTCTGCTTACTAGTATAGTCACTACCTCAACCGTACATGCCTCCCCCATTCCTACCACCGCCACAACCTCCACGACCAACCCATCAGCCTTCCAATCTGTTAACTCCACCTCCACATTGACCTCCAACACATCCTCTATTCCAGCTACACACATACCAACCACCGATCCCTTGGAAGGAAGTTTTCAATGCTACACTGTGGGGGAGTATCACCTATATAGTGTTAACACATTTCTCACTCCACAAGAGTATGGAATTATTCACCAACACCCTCGCTATGATCACCACATAGGAGAACATCTCCTTTATGGTCCTCCTCATCTTCGTACCAGTCTCACCTATGGGGGACTTGATACTACCACTTACACACCCAAACCACTATCACAAACCCACCCATTTTCCATTGACTTCCAGTCACTCACTAATCACCATTTCACCCACACCTTCCTGCACCGATGTGTGTGGAATGGTTTTGGTTTTGGATTTTATGAGTAAGGCTGCCATACTATTATTCCATGTACTACTCAAACATAACAACCGTAGTGGTATCGGCTTTGCTAAACCACCTACTAAGCAAGCCCGCATTGAACCCATCGAGAACATCCACCCTTCTCCACCTTCATCACCACCTTCACCGACGGAGTCGATGGATCCTGAATCTATCCCTCCTAAAATTTTTTTCATAAACACCATTTCCTTAGGGCCTTTGACTTATCAACGCAAGGGTGAGGCCCCTTCCTCTCTTCCCTTCCTGTATCTTGAAATGATCGATGATGATACACCTTCAATTAACATCGTTCAATGTCAGGATGATGAATCTATGCTCACCTACCTTGGTGCAGAAGACTCATCTATTCATCGATCATTACCTTCTAAGACACAAACCATCTTGAATGAATTGACTATCGAGATAACCATTCATACTCGGGACGACCCACACATCCTATCGATCGGTCAATATTTAGATGCTTTCACGAACATGAAGCCATCACTTCTTTTCTCAAAGATCATAACCATGCTTTTGCATGGTCTTACACAAACATGCCGGGTAGTGAACCCACCATAGTGGTCCACACTATCATAATTTTTCCCAATGCCAAACCCATCAAACAAAAGCCGAGGAAAATGCACCCTCGCATTGCCCTTCTCGCAAAGAAGAACTTCAACACCTTTCTATTTCTTTCATATTACCCATTGATTATCCTCATTGGATTTCTAACATTATCCCTGTCACTAAGGTGACAGGGGAACTCTACATTTACACAGACTTCCGTGACCTCAACCTTGCTTGCCCAAAAGATGACTTCCCTCTACCCGGTATTGACCAGCTAGTTGACCTTATTGTTGATCACGAGATGCTATCACTCATGGATGGCTTCTCGTGCTATAACCAAATCTTTCTTTCCTAGGAGGATCAACACAAAATAGCATTCATCACCCCTTGGGGACCTTCTTCTACCAAGTCATGTCCTTTGGCCTTAAAAATGCTGATGCCACATATCAGCAAGCTATGACTTATATCTTCCATGAAATCATGCATCGTATATTGGAAGATTATGTGGATGATCTCCTGGCCAAATCTAAACGCGCTTTGAGCACCTCCATCCTCAAAACCATTTTTGACCACCTCATTAAATATTGCATTCTCCTTCAACCCAAGAAGTGTGTCTTCGTAGTTCTCTCAGGAAAGCTCCTAGGATTTATCATTTCCCTACGTGGTATAGAAGTTGACCTGCTAAAGTCAAGGCCATTCTAGAAATGCCTCCACCCACTAATCTTAGGAAACTCTGTAGCTTGCAAGGTAAGTTGTAGTCTATTCACCGTTTCATTTCACAATTATCTAATTGGTGTCAACCATTTCATCATCTTCTCAAGAAGGATGTCTCCTTTAAATGGGATGATGACTACCACAAATATTTTGAGGCCTTAAAACAATACCTTATCCAACCACCCATACTCATTCCACCTAAAGATGATCAACCTTTTGTTGGTCTGAAAATCTGTCGCTTGGGCGGATGTATGGATAGACGAGCCAACAGCAGTGTGCGGGCATAGCCCTCTTTGAGTTAGCAAAGCGGCCCGGTTTATTGCTATTCTACCAAGGTAGGAATCATGCAAGTCTCACAATATTCTACCTTCGGGGTTTGGGATCTCATCCCAGTAGGGTGTTTCCGACTGCGGAAAGAAAGGAATGGAAGAGATGATGAAGAAAGATCAGATCCGAAGAAAGAAAAGAAATGAATTCCAAAGCAGAAAGGTCGGAGGGTTTATGTTTTGGGATTGGTAGTAAACAGAGCCAAACCTACTTGCATAAACGAACAAAGCAATACTGATGAATAAATGACAATAAAACAGAAGCAGATCCAACAGAATAAACACACAGATCTGACATAAGAAAGATCTAATGCATATAACACAGGTATTCAGCACAAAGTCTAAATATTGTATTAATAATTCTTTCGGTTACAAAAAGCTCAAAGTCTTTTCTCCTCACTTCTATTTTTCATCTGAAAGATATCCACTCATGCCCAATACAACAAGCATTGGGGTATTTATAGAAGAAGGAAAGAAAAGAAGGCAAAAAGGAGCCAACCACCTATTTACAAAGATATTTACAAAATATCTACAAGGATATACAAAATATCTCAAAGTCATGTTGACTTTTGACAACTTGATGGATGACATCATCCCATGGTGCAACACGGATGATGTCATCATTTGTGCCAACATACTCCAGATATTTACCAAAAGAAAGTCGAAGAAGAGAGAGAAGAAAAAGAAAGAGAAGCTATTCATCGTCGTCATCCTGCGGCCGAAAGGGGGTAGCCTACTTTTGCTGCTGCTCAGGAGATGAGATGTGGAATTGAGCACGGTATTCCATGAACTTGCTGATCATGGGCCCTAGTTGATCCTAGGAAGGATCTTTGTGTCACTCACTGATCGCCTCACAAGTCTCCCGCTCGTCTATGAGCTTCTCTGGGAGTTTGGAATATTCTTTCTCTCGCTTCTATGAGGAACCCGATGAAGTCCCAACAGGCCAGCGTTATTGATGGACTCGCCTCAAAAGTGACCTCTGGCCCCTGCCTTGTGAAATGATCTCCTTGAAGATCTGGATGGTTTCCGCAACTTGTCTTAAGGCAAAGGAAGGAGTAAGCAACCCTGGTGACATGTTGAGAATGATTTGTTCCATTTGGTGCATCGCGTCCAGGGCTTCTTCCTTCACCTTATCAATCTTTTCAAGGACAAATTCCAGTTGATCCACCCGGTAGTCCAGGGTGGAAATGACTTTATTGAGGGCCCTGGGATGGCCGAAGACGCCGAACTTGACTAGATCTTTGACTGAACAGTCGAACATTTGTTGAAAGGTCTCATGCTACAGCCTAGCATGGTCCAGCTCTTCCGATATGGGTCCTGCTAACGCTTGGAGCTCCTTATTCACCTTGTTGATGTTCAAATATAAATCAGAGAACTTGGCGATCACTCTTTCACTGTCCTTGAGGATTTGGCTCCTCCAAGCTGAAACTGCCATGCCCTGCTCGCCGATCTTTGCATATTCATTAATTTTATCCTGGCTCAGAGGCTCAGGAGTCTCGGTGGCAGTTGTGGGAGGTGCACTGCCCATCTTCTGTAAGGCTTGGAGCAGATGTTTATTTTGCTCTTTCAATAGCCTTTTCTCTTCTTTTGTTTCTTGAAGCTTCTTGCAGAGGGCATCAACTGTAGATAGGGCCTCTCCCTGAAGGCTTTCAAAAGACGTCCCCATTGTGACTTGGGTCACTGTATAATCTTTTGGAGACAGATCCTTTTTATCCTTGCGGGGATTGGGGTATGCGATCTCCATTACCCTCTCTCCCGAAGCACTCTGAGAGAAGCACGTGACGAGCTTCTGCTTCTTTTCCCCTTTGGACAGGATTACGGAAAATTACATCAGAGCGATGGGAACTTTCCTATTTTACTGACTTAAGTGCTGGGAGATCCAGGCTGGACTTATGGGAGAAGGGCCGGAAACAGAGAAGGGGGCAGCTGAAGTAGTATAAGGGAAGAACGTGGAGACACTTGGAGGTAGCATCGAGAGGGAGGCCAAAGAAGTGCTCAGGGGAGGAAGAGATACTGCAGGAGAGGAAGACATGGGAAGGGAAGGGAGCTCAGAGATGAGGGAAGAAATGGAGGGGGACAGTCTCGAGAGAAGAGAAGATGGACGAAGAAGCGGGAGGAACAGTAGAAGAAGGGGGAGAGGACACGACCAAAGGAATGGTCGCTTGAGTCACTCGAGGAGGGGAAGGAGGAGAAGAAGAAGGGACAGAAGGGACCTCGGTTGATGCAGCAGTGGTGACACCCTGAGTGGATGGGCCTATTGGAACATCTTCTTCCGTTCCTTTCTCTGGAGAAGCCAGAGTTATGACCTGTTCGGGTGCAGCGGAAGGAGGACTTTCAGGAGCTTCCTCTTGAGTGGTGCTGGATTCACCCTCTTTGCCTTTTCCTTTGCCTTTAGGCTGCTGTTTTGATCTAGGAGGTGCGTTACCCAACGGAGAGGTTGTGAAATTGACTCCGAGGTAGATGAGCCCGTTCATTCGGCACCAATGCTTTGTTCTGCGCAGAGTTTCTTTGACCCTTTCCTCAATTGTCTGAGGTGCTTTGTTTCTATCAATCACCGCAAAAGGCCAATCGTCCCCGCCTGTGTTAAGATATACTTGATCTACTTCCTCCTCAGTAGTTTGGAAGCCTTTGGGGATGATGGCTACCCCGTATTGGATGATTTCTGCCAATGCCAAATGAGAATGGTCCTTCCTCCTGAGTTCCACCTCATGATATAGGTCGATGTAGATATCCTCGATCTGAGGGATGTGGATTGGATCGAGCTTAGCCCTCGGCAGACAATTCCTCGGGTCGAAGGTGGGTCTTGCTGGGAAGTCATGTTTCAAATTGAGCAGCTCCAGCTCTGCAAACATGTCTTTTGCCTTGTGATGAGTAAGACATGTATATCTACCCACTGTGAGGGGGAAAGGAGTTCCACCCTTCTTTCTTTTTAGGCACTTTTCGTGATAAGTGATTAGCTGTCTTGACAGCTCTAGCAGAATCAATTTGGGCCCAGCATACCTTGGTAGTCTAGTTGGCTCTCCCAAGAAGTTAGCTGCCCTCAGATAAGTGAATGTGGGAAATTGGGTGAACAGGGCCCCCCATTTTTCAGTGGCTGCCACGATGCTCTTGGTCGTGCGACCGTAAGTCATATTTGGCCTTAACAGGCAGATGATGAAGTAGAAAAATGCATCGTTGATCTTTGTAAATTGAGGGATGCTATTTTCCAGTTTCAATTCTGGATAGTATTCATAGATTCTAACTTGGGGCCAAACCCCACTCCGCATCAAAGCTGGATAGTCCCTTTCAGAAGCTGCAGCATAAACAACATAGGAATTCATGTAGAATCTCCCCGTTGTGGGGAATTGTTGCAGTTGTTCTGATATCGTGCTGCTTATAATTTCTACCCATTCGAAGCGTTGATCAGGCACATTTTTGTTCATGGTTTCTAAATATCACAGCATCCATTTGTGGAAATAGTGGGCGTCAGGAAGCCCAAAGACCCTGCTCAGGAACGTGATGGTGTCACTGAGCTCCTCCGAAAAATCACTGCAGTGAATGATTTGTGGCCAATGGGTCACTACTTTCTTGTTCTTCAGATAGACTTCATTCATCAGTTGCATGCACTGATCTTCATGGTCATCCCAGGCTTTGATACAATCCTCTCGGCTGACGGCCACAAAGTGTCGGTGATGAGGAATGCCGAGTATTATCTCGAAGTGGCGGGCAGTGAGGTTGATTATGACCTCACCCTTCTCATTTACGACACACCTTGTGTCTTTATTATAGCACCGGGCAACCACCATCATGAATTCATTGTTAACGGCGCTGACTGGGATTCCCCCAACAAAGTGCAGGGCACTGCCTATTAGCTTGTCCATCCATGGACTTCTTGTGACCTTCTGAGTCCTGACCCAGAATTCCTCCATATCAATATGACCCAACTCTGAGTCTCTGATGTCCAGGTCACATTCGGCCTGGGAGTCGGGCATTCTGACCCTCTGATACTTATATTTCATTTCTTCCTCTGTAAGCTTGGCCTTGCCTTTGGATTTGGTAGGTCTCTTGCTTGATGTTGACATATGTTCTTCTGAGCTTAATTGCTGATCTGCAAGAATAAGATGTGAAACCCAATTGAAGAAAGCCATGTCAGGCACTTGATTTTCCATTGAAATGCTGACAGAAGAAAGAGTTAGTAATTTTGAGGTCTCGGGCGCATGGCGCATGGATATTGCAGATTGCAGAGCTAAATAGACAAGGTGCACAGGAAAAGGGTGTTGCAAGGGTTAAATCAGCACCAAAGGGCGCATGGCGCATAGATTCTGCAGGGTGCATTCTTTGTTGCTGTAAGCACAAGTGCGCCTGCGCCATGTATTCATTTTATAAAGGGCGCAGATTATTTTCATGTTACACGGGTACAGGGTGCGCCAAAGGGTGTAGGAAAAATGCATGTAACATCATATGTTCATGCGCCGAAGGGGAACTTGGCGCGGCGCATGGAAAGTCTGCACAACACGATGTTGTTGCGATGAAGGATGCGCCTGCGCCTTTTATGGTTTTGCACTTGGCGCATAGAAAAAGGCTGATACATGGATGCTGGGTGTGCCAAAGGGCACAGGAATTTGTGATGTTGCACTTAAGTTTGATGCGCCAAGAGGGCGCATGGTAAGCATTTGCAGCAAGCGAGGGAAGTGCGCCATGAGGGCGCAACTGCTCTTTTTGTAACAGGCACGGTGGGTGCGCCAATGGCACGACTGTTGATCATGTTACAGGGGGATAAAAACATGATTTCACAGTTTATATTAAACCCAAACAGCCAGCCAGCAGATAAAAACCAAAGCACAAAACACACAAAAGGAGTGAGGACCTCTTACCAGGATATATAACGATGAAAAAGCGCAAACGGGTCCACCAAGTGATTTGAAAATGATGGGGCAGGTGCGCTGACAGGCTCAGAGAAAATATCACGTGATTGTTCAGGTGATAATGACAGCAGACGCGCCTATATATAGGCGAGGGGGCAATAAATGCGCCACCAACCTTTTAAGTGGCGCATGAAAAGTAGTGTCGACATATGAAAGCATGCGCCCTTGGTGCACCAAAAGCCATGCAAACACGGAGTTATGCGCGCCTTTGGCGCACCGAGAGGGGTGTCGACATAAGATTATGTGTGCCTTTGGCGCACCAAAAAGCGGCGCAACAAAAGATATGTTGACAGGAAGGCGCATGCGCTTTGGCGCACGCAGGGAAGCCTCAACATAGAGAGGCGCACCAAAATGCCTGTTGACACATGAAAGCATGCGCCAAAGGCTTAAAGGGGGCGCATCAACTTTTGATGTTGCATAGTCATTATATGCGCCCGGCCAAAAAGACCAAAAACGGCTAAGTTCGGAAAACTATATTTCCCGGAAAAGGATTTTGCAACGTTCCGAACACAAGGGATCCCTAATGAGGGATCGGAACAAAATCCCTTTATGGTTATCAGTAAAATTTCCCTTGCCAATTTTACGGGATAACACCTTTCTACCTATACATCTCAGCTACCGATCACTCCTTGGGAGCCATGCTCGCTCATCGTGACGAACAACACAGGGAGCAAGTAATTTATTACATAAGCCGTAATCTTTTTGACTATGAAACCTGATACACCCATCCTGAAAAACTTTGTTTAGCCTTAGTTTTCATTGCCACAAAACTCCGCCATTACCTCCTCAACCACAAAACCTATGTTGTGACCAATATTGACCCCCTACACTTCATGTATGCCAAAGCTTATCAAAATCAGCATGTC